>JAGKTI010004301.1:0-24260 GCA_018397915.1 Birgus latro
TTGTATAAGTATAGGGCATAGAGCTCATTTCAATGGATGAAAACAGTGGAGAAATCCGGGAAAGATTTACTTAGTACAGAGCGGTTGAGCAGATGACACGAGAGGGTAAAGGAGGGGAGGTAGGGAGGGGAATCTAGATTGGGGGAAAATGGCTAAATTGTCAACAATGGATGGGAGTACAGATGACATTAGTAGCTCTGACTATTGCTGGACATTGGCAGTGCTGATAGATGATACAAGTCACCACCTGAACGCCCGGGTGAATTAAAAATAACACAGAGTCACTCAAGTGACGCCCTGCGGTATGATCCATTGCACCCGACCGTCGTGAAAGTGATGGCCCGCGATTAAGGGGTTAAGATTACCACATTTCTGTGGATGACTGGAGGGGAGCTTGTATTAGTGTTCGAACCAAGGTGTTGTACTGTCCTGCATGTGTAGTGAGTATGTACTCCTACCTGTCAGAGATGTGAACCACCCGAGTATCCAGACATTTATCAGGAGCAGAGTTAGGTGAGGCAGGCAGTGGGTAGTTGGGGGTTTTATGCAGGGGAAGAGCAAGTAGAGGGTTTGAAGAACTCATGGGTGTTTGATAGGGTGGGGTAGACAGTATGAGGTGCATTTTTTATGTGAGAAGGAATTACTGGGTAATTCAGTCATTAACCCGTCATGTCCCAACCGATTTCCTACCTCTGATACCCCCCAGTCCCGAGCAATTTCGGATTTTTTTTTAAATGGCTCAAACCATCACTTTTGGTGAGAAACATCGAAAATTCAGAGAGAAATCGCCCTCCTGACCTTATAAATGTTGCTACAGGTGACGAGTTAGCCTTACCTTTCATTCTCTCTCACAGTATCTGGCCTCAAAGAGAACAAACTATGGGAGGGTAAACTAATTCAAGCCACTTTGAATTACGTATTTAATTATTTATTTAGTACGAATTTATGTGTAGTACAAGACTATATTGGTTTTCACAGAATTATATAGGCAATAGAAGAATTGTTCATTCACCAAATACATCCACATATGGCACCTTCCTTTACGACATTACCACCTCATCACTTCTCTTTGTTTCTTGCCCTAGCTTCTTTATTTCTTTGTTCTCCACCTCAGGAATCACTTTCACCGTGAATTTCGTCATTGGAAAGACTGTGGGACAACATGTCTTTACTGGCCAGGTCACTGCTAACAGGTGAATTGCCGAGTGTGTGGGGGGAAGGGGGGAGAGGGGGTCAGGTGGGGCCAGGCAGTATCCCCACTTGACAGTAGGTAGAGGAAGGTCTCCCACATATGCCTACCAAAAATCACCCATGAAACTTGAAAATTGTGCAACTGTGAACATTGCAATTGCGCGATGTACCCGTACGTCGATGGGTCTAGCTGTGACAAAACATTGCGACGTACCCATATGTCGACGGGACGCCTCAGGTTAAAGTGTTACTCCTCACTATGGTGGGTAAAGTTAATAACAACACTATGAAGATACACAGTAGAATTTGGGATGAAGAAAAATCTGGCTTCAGCTGTGTCCCTCATGGCTGTTGCGAGAACCTAAGAACTGTAGAGATGTAATTAAATTATTTATGTAAGATCCATGACGCTGTATAAATATGACACATAACCATCGGTTTCTAGACACAACAGAATGTTACAAATTATATATTATGTTACCGGCATTGTGTGATATTAAGGTATTGTACAGAATGCCTAGGTATTCTATAGAATATCTAGCATTGTTTTTTTTTTGGGGGGGGAAAGTATGAAATAAGCTTATTTCACCCTCACTCTTATTTTTCACCCAGGGATTTTAATAGAATACCTAGGTATTCTAGAGAAAGTCTAGCTTTTTTTTTCAGAAATTAAATGGAGAGGTGAAAGCTTCCATCGCAAATATTGATTACACCAGTGTTGTTATTTGTGTGAAACGCCTGAGAGCAAAGGCACAGGAGCTTAGGATATATCCAGTGAGCAAAAGGACTTCCAACACCTACATGGAGAAACTCGCCAGCTTTGGCACCTTATTTGACATTAGTCATTGCAAATGTTTCAAAAACTTCAATGCACGTGAGAGGTCTGAGTGTCAATGCGCTAGAGCAGAAAAGATATTGAAAGAGGAGTGGCCTTTCTGGGTTAACCAAAATAGGTGCAGAAATATGTATATTGGTGGAATATACCGGAAGAATACAGCACAAAACAAGTGTGCAGCAAACAGAGTGATGAAAAGGATGCTCTATGAAGAGTTCACTAGAGATAGCCTACTAAGCAAAATAATGAAGTTATAATGACTGCATGTACTGAAAGTGATGCCTGTGATTAACAGCATGATCAAAATGATGATGATACTGCAGAAGTAGATGGAAGCAAACAGTCAGAACAGTGTTAGAACAGATTAGTCTATCCAGGGCTGAGCTGTGTAGCTGATCGATGTCAAGTAAGGAATTGAGACATCTGCTCCATTGTGAATGCAGCACTGAAAGATATGAATATTCTTTTTGAAGGAAATAAATTTAATCCCAGTAAACTCCGCCGTCAGAGAAAATTCTGGAGAGATGTCACATTGCAACAGCATAAAAATGACATGAAGGAGGTCGTTTGCATTGGCTTCAATGGAAAAATCGATCAGACGCTCAAGAAAACCCCAGAGAGTCAGAGATTCGGGAATGATGATCACTACTCGGTAGTTGCTTTTCCTAACGCCATTTACATCGACCACGTTTCTCCCGAAAGTGGAAGAGCAGCAGATATTGCCAAGGAAATCATGTCTGTCATTCGAGAAACAAATTCAACAGATTCGTGGCAAGCTATCGTCTGTGATGGGACAAATGTCAATACTGGAATAAGAAATGGAGTGATCCGTGAGCTCGAAACACAGCTTGGAAGACCACTATAGTGGCTTGTTTGTTGCATCATATTGACATATTTTCCGAAGGTATTTCGAGGCAGTTGATGATTCGACAACAGGTTCACGAGGCTGCAAAGGAGAAGTAGGGCAATTAATTGAATTTGACCCGAAAGATCTTCCATTTGTTGGTTATAAACGTGTTGCTGGAGAAACTTGCATTTTACAAGAAGAAGGTGTAAGCGATCTCAGCAAAGATCAGGGCTACCTGTACCGTGCATGTTTGGCAGTGCAATTGCCAAGTGGAGATACTAATGAAGGTGTGGGACCATCTGCACAACCAGGACCGCTAAATCATGCCATGTGTCTTACGAAAGTTAATCGTGTACTGCGACTCTACATGTCAAAGGAGCAACCATCTCCAACCCTAAAACGTCTCGTTTCATTCATTGTGAACTACTATGCTCCTGTGTGGTTCAGGGTAAAAGCCAACAGCTTGTGTCAGGATGAAGCCAAAATTTCTTCTTCATGGTGGAGCTCCTTCAAAAGGTGGCGTTGCAGGATCAGGCGATCATTTGCCCTGTGCTTGCCAATAACAGCTACTTCAGTCACCCAGAGAACATCTTGTTGTCGGCTGTTGCTGAAGAAGATGTTTGCGTATGCTAGATGGCGATCAAGTTGATGAAACAAGCACAGATGAAAGAGAATGATGACCAAGCCTCAGTTAGATTATTTGAATAATCGGCACTGAAGCTAAACTTCGATGCCAAGAAGTACACCGAGTTGGTAGAGCTTTCTTCTGCCACAGTTTCTCCATTGCTGATGAACAGACTGGACCAAATGGACGAAAACCAACCCATCGCACTGGACATGTATCCTTGCCATTTCTACTGTTCTTTTTCTTTTTCATGAAATAATGCCTTTCATATGATTTGAATACATTTATTTCAACTGCTACTCTTATTTTTAAAGTTAAAATTTAACACAGAAATTGCATTTTAGTTCATCCGAAAAAAATAGCATGTGTTCCTAAGTTTTTTGAAAAATAACTCTATTTTTGGATCCAAGTTGCTTGGATGGGTATGTATATATCGATTTTTTTCGTAGTGTTATTGTCATTGTAAAGGAGCACCATTCTTACTATGTTTCAACCTGGAAACCCTACGTTGGTTCCTTTTCGACCCGCCCTAGTGCGTATGCTCCACCGCAAGATCTTGCGAGAAAAGTGCAACAAGAGTTCTGGACAAATGTGGAAGCATGCATGGAAAAGTTTGTAAGGAATAAGAGAATGTTTTTGACTGGAGATATAATTCAAAATGTAGGGAATGTGAAGGTGAATGGAGTATTTGGTGAGTGCGGTGTGCCTGCAGAGGTAGATAAGGATGGCAGTGCTCTAGTAAACATTTATGCCGGGAGGGGGTTGGTCATAGCCAATACCCACTACAGACACAAATTGATCCACAGGTATATGTGGCGAGTGATGAGAAGTGTGGGAGATGAACTGAATGAACGGAAGGCAATGATTGATTATGTGTGTGTGTGGATGATAGGATGAGAAGGTGTGTGATGGATCAAGAGCATATAGAGGTTGGGGAGAGGACTTTCTGACCACCACTTGGTGATGGTGAGAGTAAAGGTCCAAATGAAATGGAGAAATGGAAGAAGGGAAGGACAGGAGGGAGTAGTTCATACAAGATGGAAGGTTACAAGAGAATGGGAAAAAGGCAAAATATAGAGAGAAGTCGAGGAGCAATTGGGTAAAATTGATTGGACCAGATGGGGGACGTGGAAGGTGTGTGCAACATATTCACAGATGAAATCTGTGCAGCATGTGAGGTGGTTTGTGGGATGAAGAGAAGAAAAAAGGGGGTGCAAGGAACAGCATGGTGGAAGGAAGAGGTGAGACAGGCTGTGGTAGAAAAGAAGTAAACATATAGTGAGTGGATGAGAAACAGGGGTGTGGAAGACGTTGAGAGACGGAAGAGTTATATGTAGAGAGGAAGAGAGAGGTGAAAAGATTAGTAAGAGAGTAAGATGGGAGTGGATGAGGAATTTGAAAGGAATTTGAGTGTAAAGCGGAGGGAATGTAAGAAAATATTCTAGAAAGAGGTACTGTCAGGGGGAAATTTATGTAATTCAAAAAGAAAATGCGATAATTCAAGAGGATAATGTGATATTGTATAATTGGAGTATACAATATATAGCTATGTGTGCTAGGAATGACTATCGAGTCATTTATTAAGAGAGAATAGACTCGTGAAATCAAGTGGCGATTTCACTTTATGCTGGCTTACTTCGCCAATTCTCTAGAGTCGAGAATTTATAGACTTTCTCAACGGTACACAGCAGAGACTAGACGCTCAAGTAGGCTGTAATATTGTACCATTGGCCTCTGAGAAAGTTAGTTTCTCCCCTTAACATTCAATAATAATAATAATAATAATAATAATAATAATAATAATAATCAGGATCTTGGCTGAGCCAAACTCCTAGCTAGCACAACGGATTTAAGGATTAATGCCAAGAGCTGGCCTAAGTACCAGTCGTGATTAATATAAAGAGTTGTGCTAACATGGAGTAGCAAAACTGTACTAAATATGTAGGAAAATTAAACACGACTGTTACATTTAACCTAGCTAAAAAAAAAAAACTGTAAATTTATTAAATACAAGAAAATAAATTTACGTTACATGACTCCAGTTCAAATCAAGAAAGGGAAATGCACTCACTCAAACACTCAGACAAACAGTTAAATATCTCAAAAACTTAAGCCTAGGAAAACAAAAGGAAATACTAATCGGTATATATGAGACCGAGCTGCTGCGACGATCACCAACAGGTGGGAGCTTTCGGGATACACGCCAATACAAGCTGAGATCTGAAATCGCTAAGTGATCACTCTAGCCTTCGCAAGGCGTACCGCAACGCACCGTGTCTACAGTCAGACTAACTCTGATTTTGAATGCCCGACGTGAAGAGCGTGTGAAAGGGTGTGGCCTTACGTAACAGCTGGAGGCGGAAGCGATAATTCATAAATTATTGCTCAGAGGAATGCACCGCCCGCACATAAAAACAATCACTTGCGACAGAATGACAAAAGTTTTGACAACTTGATGCGAATACAAGCACGCAAGCGGACGGTTTGAGAGAACGAGCGAAACATCGTACATTTCATAATAATTCGTTCCTCCTGCAAAATCACTCGATGTCACAATTTATGTTACATAATTTTACGATGTAGAAAATTCGTGTCAGGTACAGAGTGTTAGACAGGGTGTGAAAGAAGTTAGTCGGGGAGTGAATGATAAAAATAGTAGATTACTAGTGGAGAAGGAAGAAAAAGTGAGCAGATGGAGAAAACACTTTAAGGAATTGTTGAATATAGAGAATGAAAGTAATGCGAGTATAAGTGGCTGGGGAATGGCTTGGAGAAGGAGGGATGTGAGAAGAGAGGAAGAAATCAGTAGGATGGAAGATGTTGAAGCAATGAAGAAAGTCGAAATGGGGAAAGTCCCAGGAACTGACGGAGTGTGTGGTGAGTTGCTGAAGCATGGGAGAGAGACAGTAGTAGAATGGATGTAGAAGAAGTGCAGATTGGCCTGGGAGGAAGGTAGAGTCCCGGAGGATTGGAAGTTAAGAATAATTATTCCTCTGTACAAAGGAAAAGGGGGAAAAGAGTGTTGTAATCATAGGGGCATTTCTCTTCTTAGTGTAAGAGGAAATGTATATGATAGGATACTTATTGACAGAATTAGGGAAATAACAGAGGAATTAGTTGGAGAACAGGGAGGTTTTAGGAAGGGAAGAGGTTGTTTAGATCAGAAAATCATTCTTAGATCTTCAGTGGAAAAGTTTCTAGAGGAGGGAAAGCAGTTGTATGTGGCCTTCATGGATTTGGAGAAAGCATATGACAGGGTGATAGACAGGGAGTGTGGAAAGTATTAACAATATATGGAGTAAATGGGAAGTTGCTGAATGCCGTGAAGAGTATGTATGAGGATGCTAAGGCTGCAGTGTGAGTGGATGGTGAACTGAGTGAATTCGTCTATTTGAGGGCTGGATTGAAACAGGGGTGTGTCATGTCTCCATGGCTGTTCAATCTGTGTACGGATGGGGTTATAAAAGAAACATAAGGTAGGGCAGTAGTTGCTGGAGTGGCCATATTGAGAGAGAGCTCCCTGTACTGTTATTTGCAGATAATACTGTGTTGTTAAGTGAAGACGAAGAGGAGCTGTAAGGCTTGGTGTATGAGTCTGAGAGAGTGTGTAAGAAACGGAATCTAAAGATGAATGTAGGGAAGAGTAAAGTTATTGTCTTTGAGAGAAATGAAGTCTGTGAATGTACAGTGAGGTTTGATGAGGAGGAAATGGAAAATGTGGGTGCATTTAAGTACTTGGGTAGTGTGATGAGTAAGGATGGAAGTTTAGAGGGTGAAGTGCTTGAAAGGGTACAGCAAGGAAGAAAGGTTGCTGGTTCTATGAAAGCAGTGATAAGAAACAGGGAAGTGAGCATGGAAGCAAAACAGTTACTGCATGACAGTACTGTGATAACAACTCTAACGTATGGAAGTGAAGCTTGAACCTTGTTGGAGGGACAGATGTCAAGAGTGAGAGCAGTGGAAATTAGTTTTTTGAGAGGAGCATGTGGAGTCACATGGAGCGACAGACTGACAAATGAGGAAGTGAAGGAGCGTTCGTGATGTGGAAGTGGATGTGATTGGAAGCATTAGGAGAATTACACTGACGTGGTTTGGCCATATGGAGAGGATGGAAAGTGAGAAACTGATGAGGAGAGTGTATGTGAGTGAGGTGAAGGAGGGGGAGAGGGAGGGGAGGCCAAAGATGAGATGGAGGGACGGAGTGGAGAGGTATATGAGAGAGGGGTGTGTGAGCTGGGAGCAGGGCAGTGAAATGTTGGGGGACAGGGCGACATGGAGGCGATTTGTTTGTGGCCACCCCTTATGGGATTGAGGCATTTGGTAATAAATAGACATATATATAGACAGGCAATATAACAGACTACTGGGGGTTAGACTTGGGTAATTTAGGTTATTTTTAAGTTAGGCTAGGCTTGCTCATGTCAGAGTTCTTAAGGTTAATTTAGAAGAATGCTAAGTTATGTTATGGTTTTATTTATATTAACCTAACCTAACCTAGCCTAATCTTACCTAAATGTAACCTAGATTATCCCACCCCAACCTAACTGCAGCTTAAAGTAACCTAGTGTAAATTAAATGACTGATTTCACAGTTTCCCTGTTTGCTGCAGTTTGGTCGTTTCACACGTTACCTAAAACACTCTCGGTAATCTACAGAATACCTAGGAAATATGTGCAGATGTTTATTTTATTTTGTGCCTTGTCTTGAAGTTTTAAGTATTTTACAGAATACCTAGGCATTCTACGCAATGACGCGTTTCCTACTTTGCCGGTAACATATATAGTATATTACCACGCAATGCTCAAGGTTATCCCCCACTGGCCCCCGCCCCACCTCACTGAGTGTCATTAGCGGTATGTATTCGCTAATATCCTGTAAGGATTTCAATAATGCTGGTAGAGGTGCAGTTACAAAACTTCATAGAATTATTTACAATAAACATTGAACGTTGCTTGATGTCAGCTCAGTGCAAGCAAGGATTAGCCTTCAATGCAAGTGTGACACGGCATGGTCGTCGGGCTTCCAAACTGCTTTAGTGTTAACGTGTTACGGCCGGGCTCCCAGCTGCCATCCCCTCGCTCTCCCACACGTAGGCATTCCTCTGTAGTGTTACTACACACGTTGAGGCTTATATCAGGTGTTGGCTGATCTATTATCTTAATAGGGGATGGCAGTCAAGTACGTAATGTGGACTGATAATAGGGTTATATAAGTTAAATAGAAGTTGTGTACTGGTCTTTGAACCCTTATCGTGTTATTTTATCGAAATTTCACTTAATTGGCCAACAAAAGACTGTAAACAATAAAAACAAAAAAAAATCCTACATTACCCATAGGATTTTTAGACATTGTAATTATAACAATGGGTAAATGTCAAGAGAGTGACTTTATTCATCTTGTTATAATCTATAACGACAAATTATACAGCTGCTGTGGAAGTTGTGATATAACAACTTTCTGTGCTGTGTGTGACGAGCATGTTGGGGACATACTGGAAACTTGGTCGTCCTTCACCCTCCATCAAACGCGCCCCACAATTTCCAGGTCCTGTAATGGGTTGTTGGTGGTTGATAGTCTGAACACGGCAAACAAGTTTACACAGCAGAATATTTCTTCCATATGAGTGTCCCACTTGTGGTGGTATGAACATGCCATCAAAGAGTACTGTTACCGTAGGAGAGTGAAGTCCTACGTAGCAGATTATGAATTGTATGATGAACATGTGTCTCATTAATTAATTATGTCGTAACCTTTTCTCTTAGCCAGAATGACTGCAGCGCCACCCACTCACACAATTATTAACAAATAAATAACAGACAAAAGGGAATGATAAGGAAACTAGTTTTTAAGAACTACATTTACAGTAAACAACATCAGTATGAAGGCGTGTCTACCAGTGCTACGGGCTTGCAACCAAGTTGCCAAAACGTCTCAGTCTGGAGGTACAACAGCGTCACTGTTTAAATAATAATAAAAAAAAAACTTACATATCAATCAATGAATCTGTATAATATAAATGGATAACTAAATAGATAAAATATATATTATTTAATTATTTTAACCGAAACTCAGTCTGACTTCCGGACTGAGACGTTGCGACAAACTTGGCCCCGAAGCTGGTAGCCTTGGTAGACACGCCTTCATGTTGATGTTGTTTACAAAAAATGTAGTTCTAAAAATATAGTTTCCTTATCATTCCCTTTTGTTTGATTTTTATTTTTCAATATTTGTGTGACTGGGTGGCGGTGCAGTCATTCTGGCTATCGGAAACGTTTACAACATAATTGAGTAATGAGACACCTGTTCATCATACATTTCATAATCTGCTGTGTAGCAGGTTACTCTCCGACGGTAACATTACTCTATGATGACATGTTCATACCACCACAAGTGTGACACTCATGTGGAAGAAATATTCCACCGTGTAAACTGGTCTGCCGTGTTTATACTACCAACCACCAACAACAACCCATTGCAGGAACTGGAAGTATGTCCCCAACATGCTCGTCACACACAGCATAGGAACGTTGTTATAAATCTTCCACGCCAGCTATGTAATTTGTCGTTATAGATTATAACAAGATGAACACAGTCACTCTCTTGATATTTACCCATTGTTATAATTACAATGTCTACAAGTGCTATGGGTAATGTGGGATTTTTTTTTTTAATTGTTTGGTCAGGGTTTACAATCTCGTGTTGGCCGATTAAGTGAAATTTCGATGAAATAACACGATATGGGTTCAAAGGCCGGTACACACCTTTAATTTAGTTTACATAACTCCATCAGCAGGACACATTACATAGGTGAATGTCATCTCCTATCAATATAACTAGCCTACTAGATCAGCCAACACCTTGTATAAGCCTGTACGTGTGTAGTGTAACACAATAGAGGAATGCCTACGTTGGGGAGAGCGAGGGTGTGACAGCTGGTTACTGTGGCCATAATATGTTAACGCTAAAGCAGTTTGGAAGCCCGACGTCATAATGTATCACACATGCACTGAAGGTTAATCCTTGCTTGCACTGAATCGACATCAAACAAGGGCAATTACAGCTGTCGTAACACCACGCTCAGTGTTCATTGTTGATAATTCTATGAAGATTTGTAACTGCAACCTCCACCTGCATTACTGAAATCCTTACAGGATATTAGCGAAAACATATTCTGCTAATGACACGCTCAGTGAGGTAAGGATGGGGGGGGGGGGATGGGGGAGCCTTGAGTAGTGCGTGGCGGCAGAGATAATATATAGAATTTGTAACATTCCAGTGTGTTTCAGAAATACGATAGTTATGTGTGTGCATATGTATACACTATCTTGGATCTTACATAAAAGACAATGAAATTACATCTCGTCGGTTCTTAAGTTCTCACAACAGCCATGAGGGACCTGGTCGAAGCTGGGTCTTACCTAATCCCACATTCTGCAATACGAGTATATCTTCATGGTGTTCTTATTAACTGTAGTCACCACAGTGAGGAGTAACACTTTAATGACTGAATTACCCAGTAATTCCTTCCCACATAAATAATGCACCTCATACTGTCTCCACCACCTTCTAATACACACATTAGTTCTTCAAACCCTCTACCTCCACTACCCCGGCATAAAACCCCCAGCCACCCACTACCTGCCTCGCCCAACTCTGCTTCCGATACACGTTCCGATACTCGGGTGGTTCACACCAAAGACAGCCATCACACTGACAACGCTGAGTAACCAATGCGGCAGTGGAGGCAACTGTACAATTGAAAGAGCAGCCACGTCTCACATTTTAACAGGCTAGAAAACCCCGTTTCATCCTCACTGCCCTAAATTACACAGCAAAATATTAACTAGGTCATTCATTCACTGATCTGACAGATGCATATTTCCCCCTTGCACAATTATAAGATACACAGACATTTATGTTTTCGAACTTTACCTCTGTTGTTCTTCATTACACTTATAGAATTAATCTGCTTTAATTTTCAGTAAAATATATATTTATGAACTGTCCATATAAATACATGAAATGGAGGTAAGAATTACTGTACGAGAGATTAAAAAAAAAAATAGCACATCACCAGTACCATAAGATGAGACACAACTGAATAAATGGAAATAGTCTTTAAATCCCAGTAACGTGTAGAAAAGCCTTGCCACAAAAACTGGCAAGAAAATGCTTAATAACACAGAGCCACAGACTGATAATAAACCGTGTAGAAACACGGCATCAAAAGACTGATAAAGTATGCAGTGTCAAGGTGCCACATGACTGACAATGATATCACATCACTAACAACAAAGTGTGTAGGTACACGGTACCACATGACTCACGGTGAGGGTGCAGGGACAGATGAGGCCGGAGCGGGACTCCCACAGCCTGGAGCAGCAGCTGAGCACTGAATACTGACCCGCCTCCCACCGCCCTTATATAAACACACACAGCCAGTGACACCTCCCCTTTCACCACCAGCAAATGATCACATCCCCTCTCATCGCACCGCCCAGTAAACACCTAATCTCTCACCACCCCAGCAAGTGAGCATCTAACATCACCACACCCGTCAGACCAGCCAGCAAATATTTCCCCTCTCACCACCCCAGCCAGTGAACACCTACACCCTCACCACACCACCCAGTGAACACCTCCCCTCTCACGACACCAGTCAGTGAACACCTTCCCTCTCATCACACCAGCCAGTGAAAACCTCCCCACTCACCACTACAGCAAGTGACCGTCTCCCCACTCGCCACACCAGCCAGTGCACACCCCCTCTCACCACAATATCCAGTCACCACCAGTTCCACGGGGGGGGGGGGGGTCAGTGGCAGGGCTTGAAGCATGGCTGGCAGTGCCACCTACTCTGAAGGCCTGCCAACCTCTGTAGGGTTCGGCATTTGTCGGCCTAGTGGACCAAGCATCTCCCCTACATCGCTGGTAGAGGAGTCCTGCTGGTGATGTTTCTCGTCCCTGCCCATCTTCCATCTTGGGCAGGGTTTTTGTATCCCCATGTGTTTCCCGTGTGTGGCATCTTGTAATGATAAGAAACGGGAGTCCTGGGGGTTGAGTAATGCTGCACGATGCGTCCTGCAGCTAGCAACAAACCTCTTTGGTCCCCTCTTCTAGCTAGACAGGTACTTTGGTTGGGCCCGACCAGGTCAATTGAGTGGTCACTTTTTGGCTAAGATTAAGTGGGCACTTGGGGGGTCTGGTGACTACTACTGTTCTGGAGTCACTTTTGTCTAGGCCTCCCGCTAGTAACCTGTGTATATTCCCTCACTATCTCTGCAGTCGCCAGTGGTGTTATCCTGTCATATGACCTCCCCTTGTTGGGCTCCGTGGTGGGTGGAGGGGTGAGGAGAGGAAATATTATTAGTCCTATATGGCTTTGTTTCAAAATAATGCTGTTGATGACTCTACATCTATCCCTGGCCTGTCGTACACACGATTACTTATTGACACTCTAGAGTCTTACCATATCCCTGGGGACTGTCCTTATTTGCCCCAGCATTCAGCTAGGACTGGTATGTGTTGGGTTGGGGCGGCTCTGGGGTTAGGCCCAGATGAAATGGTGTCTGCATCATACATGAAATATCTGGTGATAAAATCTGCTGTGGGTCGGTCAATGCTAGTTATTACCATTTATGATTTACCCGTATCCCTGACCGCCTTGGAGAGAATTCCAACATACTTGACCTCTTCCTTACAACTAATCCTTCTCCTTATGCTGATATTCGTGCCTCTCCATTGGGCTCCTCCGATCACAGTCTAATTACATTAACCTGTCCTATCGCCCCAGTGGAATCTGTGGACTGTCCAAAGAAGCCTCGGTTGTGGCACTGAGGAGCTGCTGATTGGGAGACCCTCAGGCAGTACTTCTTTGATTTTCCCTGGAAGGATTATTGCTTCCACGATCAGGAGCCATCTGAGAGTGCCTTGTGCATTACAGAGGTTATTCTCTTGGGCATGAAAGCATACAACCCTTTCTCATATCCTTTGACTAATGAGAGAAAGCCTTAGTTTAATCACACTTGTTCTAATGCTGTCGACAACAAGGAGAGGACCTATAAAAGTTACAGAAGCCAACCACCCCAGAATCACATTCTTTCTCATGTTTCTGCTCAGAATCGTGATAAATCTATTCTTCTCTCTGTTAAGAATAATTTCATCAATCACTCCTCCCTTCCTTCCCTTTCACTCTTTCTTTACTTCAATCCTTCCTTGTCCTTCTGCCTACGGGTGACTTTACACTCCCTCTTTTGTCTTTCTTTCCTTCATCCTTTCCTGTTCTTTCTGCTTATGGATGACTGCACTGAATGACAAGCCGAATGGTTTCCTATACACCGGGAAACAATTTACTATGCTGGGTGGTAACCATATAACCAAATTATGGCTCCTGGTGGTTTAGTGTGTAACTGAGGCTCTCCAATCAGATTGAGCCCGTGAAGGTTTATATCCAAGGAATGGTTGGGGTTATTGCTTACGTTATACCACTCAGGGATGAGTGAGGCTGGTCACTCTCATCTTAAACGTCAGGACCAAGTTGCCTAGCCCCGGGCTCCTACGCTCCACATGGGGCAACGTAGGATTGGATGATGGATGGATGGATGACTAAATGCTCTCAACTCTCCAACTCGAATTCTTCCCGCTCCTCCCGGCACCTTGCCAAAAACCTTTCTAACAACTTTGCCTCATCATCCTTCCCTCCTCTTTTCTACTCTGATCGATGTGTAGCTATTTCTTTTACTGATACAACAGATCTCTTCGCTCAGACTTTCTCCTCCAATTCCACCTTAGACAATTCCGGTGCTGTTCCTCCATCACTACCTCCATCTGACTTCCTCATGGCTGACATTAATATTTCTTCAACTGATGTATTTTCTGCCATCACTGGCCTGAATACTAACAAGGCATATGGGTCTAATGGGTACATCCTGTTGTTCTCATGAACTATGCTTCTGTGTTTACACCCTGCTTAGGTAAACTCTTTCACCTTTGTCTGTTAACTTGTACCATTCCTTCTTGCTGGAAGTTTGCTCTCATTCAGCCTGTCCCAAAGAAGGGTGACCATTCCCAACCCTCTAATTATCACCCATTTACTTTCACATAATGTGTTTCAAACTTTTTCGAGTCTATTCTTAACAGAAAAATTTAAAAGTATCTTTCCTATCACAACCTTCTTTCTGAGCATCAGTATGGGTTCCTTCAGGGACGCTCCACTAGCGATCTTCACACCTACCTTCCAGACTCCTGGTCATCTTCTTTTCGGGACTTTGGCGAAAGCTTTGCCATTTTACTTTATATCACAAAGGCATTTGGTCGAGTCTGGCATAAATCATTAAATTCCAAACTGCCCTCTTTCTATCCTTCTATCTGTGCCTTCGTCTATAACTTCCTTTCTGGTGTTTCTATAGCTGCTGTTGTAGGCTGCCACAGTTCTTCTCCTAGTTCTATCAAAAATGTAGTTCCTCAGGGCTTTGTCCTAACACTTCATTTTATTCATCTAAGGCCTTCTAAGCTGTACATCACACCCTATCCAATGATTCCACCCTTCACTTTTCCATTTGCTTCCTGCAGCATCTATCTCAGTATTTACTTTGACAAAGAAGGGAGGAGGCTATGGCATGCCTAATGTCTAACTTGGCTCATATCTTTAACTGGGGTAAAAATGATTGTTGTTGTAGTGCATCAAAGACCCAGTTCTTACATATAACAACCAGACAAAAATCTTCCACAGGAATACCCGCTTAATGTTTAACAATATCCAACTCAATCCTGCATCATCTGTAAACATATATGGAGTTACATTCTCTGGGGATTTACCTTGGAAATATCATATTACATTACTTGTAATATCTGCTTCCAAGAGATTAGGTGTACTAAGCCGACTCCGTACCTTCTTTGTTCCTGCACAGTTGTTGATTTTATACATGTGATTCATTCGCCCCTGTGTGGAGTACAACTCTCATGTGTGGGGAGGCTTCCCACATACAGCTCTTCTCAACATTCTTAACAAGGTGGAGTCAAAGGCTTTTCGTCTCATTAAGTCTCCTTCTCTTACTGGATCCCTTGAACATCTGTCTCTTCACCGCACTTTTGCATCATTATCTCTTTTCTGTCACTACTTCAATGGTCACTGCTCCCCTGAACTGTCTGCTTGCATTCCTCCACCTCAACGACGGTAGTGTAGCACCCGTCTAAGAACAAACTCTCATCTCATCTCTGTTCAACCCTTTAATGCAAGAGTTAACTGTTACTCCCAGTCCTTTAGTTTTGCAATAGGTCAACTCTGGAACTGTCTCCCTCTGTCTGTATTTCCTACTTCCTATGATATCCAGTCTTTGAAACGCAGTGAGTCAAGGCATCTTGAAATCAGTGGATCTTGAATTTGGCTCTCTGTTGTCTTGCTTTTGTTTTTATCTTGGAAGGAATTGTTTGCTGGCTCCTGGCCTTTGGTTCCTTCTTCCTTGCATTAAAAAAAAAAAAANATCTTGAAATCAGTGGATCTTGAATTTGGCTCTCTGTTGTCTTGCTTTTGTTTTTATCTTGGAAGGAATTGTTTGCTGGCTCCTGGCCTTTGGTTCCTTCTTCCTTGCATAAAAAAAAAAAAAAACACTTAGCTATTATTTCAGCTTGTGGTAAAGAACCTAAACTCTCTAGGCAGGGCCCCCGCTGCAGGGGGTGGGACTTTAAGTATGGTTGGCGGTGCCACCTACTTTGGAGGCATGCCTACCTTTGTAGGGATCGGCATCTGTTGGCCCCATGGACGAAGCACCCCCTACATCACTAGTGGAGGGGGCCTGCTGGTGATGTTAGTCCCTGCCCATTTGCCATCTAGGGTGGGACTGTTACCTTCCCGCGTGTTTGCTGTGCATGGTGCCCCATAATCTTGGGAGACGGGAGTCCTGGGGGTTCAGCGATGCTGCATGATGCGCCCTGCAGCTAGCAATACACCTCTTTGGTCCCTTATTCTGGCTAGACAGGTGGCCTTGGGCCTGACCAGGTCAATCGGCTGGTCATGCGTTTGCTAGGGTCAAGTTGGCACTGGGGGGCCTGGTGGCCCCTATCGTTCTGGAGTCACGCTTGCCTGGGCCCTCTGGTGGTTACCCGCATATACTCTCCTGCTACCTCTGGGGTCGCCAGTGGCGTCGTCTCTGGCGTAAGACCTCCCCTTGTTTGGGCTCCATGGTGGGAGGAGGGGTAGGAGAATGAAGTTTGTTTTGATGTAGTATGGCATCTGTTAATTAAATTTTGGTTGACGACTTTGGCTGTGTCCCTGGACACTCCCTTATTACAACCTTGGAGCCTTACCAGGCCCTGGTGACTGTCCTCCACTGCCCCAGCATTCAGCTGGGACTGGGAGGCGGTCACATCAGGTTGGTATGGCTCTGAGGTGAGAACAGATGAGCCAGTGCTGGCATTATTCGCCAAATATCTGGTGATGATATCCTCCGTAGGTGGGTCAGTCCTAGATATTGATATATTTGCTTTGCATCGTTCAATAGAGTTGGCTTGTGGAAGAGAGCCCGAGATCTCTTCCCTGGGGGATGGAAGTATTCTAACTGAGGTGTCCTCCCCAGAAGGGAGCTCATGCCTAATGACTTTGACTTCTATTATTGGCTCTGCTGTTACCTATGTTCCTCATGGAACCTTCAACCAGAGTAAAGGAGTTGTTTTCTCTTGTGACATCCTACTATGCTCACAGGAGCGACTGTTGGAGGAGTAGCAGTCATCTGGCATGGTGAAGGTTGAGCGCATTCAGGAAAAAATTGATGGGATTTTGACCCCAACTCCAACCGTGCTCTTACCTAGATCCGTGAAACTGCCAAGGCTATCACTTCCTGTCAAGCCGTATGTGCCGACCCCAAAGCGATGTTTCCACTGTCAGGGGTATGGTCACGATAGCAAATTTTGTTGCTGTGCACAAGGTGGCCTTCCTGGTGTCTGTGTCTCTTGTGGTGGATCAAGCCATACCAGAAACTATACAGGACCCCTTAAATGCCATCGCTGTGGGGGCCCTCATGCTGTATCTTCTAAAAGTTGTCTTCACTACTGCTTGGAAAAGGAGATTCTGTCAATCCGAACACTTGAGAAGGTTTCATTTCCCGAGGCTAAGAAGAGAGCCCAGACTCGCTTCTCCCAGCCTGGTGTTACTTATTCTTCTGTCCTTTCCGGAATGCCAGTGCACCGCCCTATACCTCCGAGATGGCCTCGCCTCAATCCAGCGCCCACTTCATTATCTAGTGTTTTGCGGGTTGCTGTCCTCACCGTTCATACTGTTTGTGACAATGAACCTTGCTCTTCCCCTACTCAGGCTGTTTCCGCCCCCACTCCTGTAGCTGACGGCTTGCACAGTTCAGTGGTAGTGGCAGATGTCCACGTTGACTGGAGTCCTTCTCCTGTCCTACCCAGTATGCCCAAGGCACTCCCTGTACCTGACAAACGTGCATGAAGACTGGCCACCTAAGGTCTCTGTTGTTGACCCTTCTGTTGACACCTCTCCTGTTCCCTCTGCAAAGCAGGCTGAAGGATGTAGCCAGGTGACATCTGAAATTGAAGGCTCACCTCTGGTCCAGTCCCCACCTAGGGATGTTGTTGCACAGCCAGTTGATGTTTCAGATCTGAATCATGGGATGGCTTCCTCAAAAGATTAGAGTCCTGTGGACCCTGCTTCCACTTCAGGGGCTTTTGTTGGGAGCACTGGCCATCCTACATCTCCAAAGGCAGCCCCAAGCTGCCTTCTGAACAACCTGGTATGCCCACTCCAAAAAAAGAGTTTTGTAAAACTTCCTTCCTCATCCTAACGTTTGCCTTTGGATGTTAGACAGAGGGTGCATGTTTCTGTGCTGTTCAGGCTCCTCCAGAGGGCTCTCATAAGCATCAATCCAAACCCGCTGGGGGGGCAAGGTTGTCTCCCCCCTCATCCTGATTCTTCCTTCACTATGGGTACTATGGCATTCTCAGCCATTATACTACAATGGAATTGTAGATGGCTGCACGGTAATTGGGAGGAGCTGCGGACCCTCCTGACTTGTTCCCCAAAATGTTTGTGTGTCCAGGAAACCCTTGTAGGGTTTGCCACTCCCCATGCACAACCTGTGTACAATGCATTGTACTCGGTGCAAAACCAGGCTCCTGTTCGGGATAGTGCTGTTTTGGTGAGAGCTGACATCCCTCATCGGTCAGTCCACCTCCAGTCTTACCTCCAGTGTGTTGCTGTGCGGTTATGTGCCCGCAAGTGGTATACAGTTTGTTCCATTTATTTACCGCCAAACACAGCGGTCAGATGGGTGGAACTTGAGAATCTTCTTGGCCAGTTACCTACACCCTTTCTTCTCTTGGGGGACTTTAATGGTCGCCACCTTTTGTTGGGTGACTGTCTTATCAACCAACGTGGGAGTTTGTTGGCATCCATAGTGGAGGATGAGGATGTTGCCCTGTTCAGTACTGGGGCGTTTACACATTTTCACCCCCAAACATGCTCATTTACTCCATTTGACATCTCTGTCTGCTCTCCTCACTGTCTCCTGGACTTACCTGGGAGATTATGGAGGATCCCCATGGGAGTGATCACTTTCCCATCCTCCTTACTGCAGAAGTATCTAGTTTCTGTTCTCGTCTACCAAGGTGGAGAGTAGATAAGACAAACTGATCCCTCTTCTCTTCTCTGATTTCTGTTACTGTCTCAGTTGAAGACTTTTCTCATATTGATGAGGCTGTTTCGTTCTTCACCTCCACTCTGCACTCTGCTGCCCTTCATGCTATTCCTAAAATTTCAGGCATGTATTGCTATCAACCTGTTCCATGGTGGAATGAGGATTGGAGTGTTGCTGTACATGCTAAGAAGTTAGCTTTCTCCCGTTATCGCAGATGTAGGACACAGTATAATCTTGAAGAGTTCAGAAGAGAGCGGGGTAAGGCTCGTCCGGTACTGAAACAAGCTAGGCGGGACTCTTGGATGGCTTATGTGTCATCTGTAAACTCAAAGACGCCAGTGTCTCAGGTGTGGAAGAGGGTGCAAAAGATTTCAGGGAAATTCTCAAAAAGCAGGTCCCCCGTGCTGTTGTCTAGTGGTGAGGCTGTTGGTGACCCTGCAGCTGTGGCTGATATTTTTGCGTCTGCCTTTGCGGTAGTCAGTCGTAGAGATATTAGCTCACCAATTTTTGCCAGACAACGGGAGATAGAGGAGGCAAGGGTGCTGGACTTCCGTTTAGGGAATGTGGAGTCCTACAACCTCCCTTTCTCTTATTGTGGACTCCAATCTGCCCTTTCCCTCTGTCATGACACCTCTCCAGGGCTGGATGATATTCCCTACGCAATATTTCGGCACCTGAATGATGATGCCCTGTATTTTCTCCTCAGCCTTTTTAACAGAATCTGGAAGGAATCTTCTCTTCCCTCCTCTTGGTGTGAGGCTATTGTCCTGCCATTCCAGAAGCTGGGGAAGGCAGGTTTCAGTCCCCTGGAGTATCAGCCAATTGTCTTAACATCTTGCCTGTGTAGATTATTTGAGAAAATGGTCAACACGTGCCTAATGTATTTCCTAGGAAGGAAGGAATGTCTTTCTCCATGCCAGCCTGGTTTTCAAAAACACCTCTCACCAACAGATACGCTGCTGTCTTGAGGCTGCAGTTTGTGATGCTTTTGCTAGGCAGCAGGATCTGGTGTGCATTTTCTTTGACCTAGACAAGGCATATGATACTACTTGGCCGTTTGGTATCTTCCAACAACTCCATTCTTAATGTTTACGTTGCAGGCTGCCCCAATTTATAATAAATTTTCTGTGTGACCGTACATTCAGGGTTAGGGTTGGTGTCACCCTGTCTCCTTCGTACCCTCAGGAGGAAGGGGTGCCTCAAAGAAGTGTCCTCAGTGTGACACTTTTTGCCATAGCATTGGATGGTATTGTGCCCTCAATTCCAGAAGGAGTGTCTGCCTCACTGTATGTTGATGATTTGGCTCGATTGTATGCTGCTTCCTGAATGTCCGTGGCCGAACGTCGCATGCAGCTCACTCTGGACAGGGTCTCTTGGTGGGCTACCATGCATGGCTTCCATTCACCCCAACAAAGATGGTGGCCTTGTATTTCTGCCGGTTGAGAGGATTTCACCCAGACCCAGACTTCCAGTTATACAGCCACAGGGCACGATGTGTGGACGAGACAAGGTGTCTTGGTCTTGTGTTCGACAGGAGACTGACGTGAGTGGCACATATCCGTTCCTTACGACTATCGTGCATCCATGCTCTGTCTCTCCTACGGACTCTATCTCACTTGTCTTGTGGCGCTGACAGAACCATCCTGCTCCGCCTTTACCGTGCCTTAGTAAGGAGCAAATTGGACTGTGAGTGCATGGGTGAGTGGTGTACTCTTCTGCTACTGAGGCCACTAAATTCGGTCCATCATGCTGGTATTCGTCTGTCAACTGGGGCTTTCCAGTCTTCCGCGATTGCAAGTCTTTGGTTGATGGAAATGAACCGCCACTGGATCTCTGCCGGTAGTCCTTAAAGGCTCAGTGTTGGCACCGCCTTCACCGTCTTCCAACCTCATTGAGTTGTAAGGCTGTCTCTAAGATCGCTCTTCACCTCTTTTATGACACCCTCCCTCGCTATCCACACCCATCTGAGTACAGAGCGAGGGCTGCCATGGGGGAGTTGGGTGTCCAGTCCTCCCCTGTTTGCCCTATGCGTGTCCCCTGAGTTGCTCCCTGGCTTCTCCCATGTGATTACTTCTTTGAGAGGAAGGCCTCTCTTTCCTCACAGGCAGCTTTGTCTTATTTTCTTGAACATGTCTCTGCTTACAGTGACTTAATCCCTGTATATACTGATGGCTCTAAATCCTGTGTGGGGACAGGCTTTGGTGTCATTTTTCATGATTTTAGCCGTGGTGGGAGTCTCCCTTGTTGTGCATCTGTTTTTCCGCTGAAGTTACTGCCATATTAGTTGCGGCTGAATTTATTTTTAGCTTTCCTCCAGTTTCTTTTACCATTTTCAGTGAATCAGCCAGTGCCCTACAAGCTTTGTCTCATGACTCCCATCACATCCCCTAGTCCTATCTGTCTTGGAGTGGCAGTTCTTATTATTTACGTGAGGATACTCTGTACAACTGTGTTGGGTCCCTGCACATGTAGAGGTCGTGGGCAATGAGCGTGCTGACTCTCTGGCTAGAGCTGCTGCCTCTCGCCTTTGCTCTCCTAATTACCGTGTCCCTTATGATGATTTATGTGCAGCCCCAGCGGAGGCTGTCTGTTCCTGCTGGCAGAGGAGGTGGGATGCAGCAGAGGCAAACAAACTCCGCAGCATTCGTCGGAACCTGAGCGATGGGGAATATCTGGGAATCTCCCAACAGTGGGAAACAGCTTTGGCCCGTCTCCGGATTGGCCGCATTAGGCTGACTCATTGTTTTTTAATGGAGAGGTGCCCCCTCCCTATTGTGATGACTGTCTGGTTCCTTTGACTGTGCGGCATCTCCTTGTCGAATGCCCCAGTCTTGGGGACCTTCATTGGCTGTACCTTTCCAGGTGCCGAGGCGAACGGATCGTACCTTCTTTCCTCGGTGCTTAGGGAAGAGGCTTGGGCTATGGGGAGAGGCACCTTCTTCTCAGTGTTGCGTTCTGGCCTTCTCCGCAAGTTATAGAGCTTTACCATATTTTAGCTTGTGTTTTAATGATAATGTTCCAGTTTTATCTTCTATCTTTCCACCATGTTTTTAGTTTTGGTTGTTTCTTTTATATTGTTGGTTTGTTTTATGCATCGTTTTTCTCTTTGCTTTTTATCATGTTTCTTTTATACTGATGGTTTGTTTAAGCATCGATTTTCTCTTTGCTTTTCATAGTTTTTTTTTTTTGACCTTTTATTGTTTGTGTTCGGTGGCATACGACCTCTGCTGTTGCGCCTTCATGTCACATTTTCATTCATTCATTCAATCTCTACTCAGGGGGATGGAAGCATTCTTACTGAGGTGTCACCTCCGGAAAGAAAGCTCCCGTTTACTGGCTCTTACCTCTGGTTCTGGTAACAAAATTTTATGTGTTCTTCATGCTACTTTTAGCCAATGTAAAGGTGTCACTTTTTCCCGTGACCTCCTCCAATACTCAGAAGCATGGCTGTTGGAGGAACTGTGATTTTTTGGTGTGGTAATTGGTGAGCACTTACAAAAGAAAATTGAAGGCATTCTGACCGCAACCCCGATCTTGTTCATGACATTCGACAAGTTATGCTTTCCTACTCCTGTGAAACTCACTTGGTTGTCACTTCCTGTCAGGCCATTCTCGCCAACCCCAAAGCAGTGTTTCCACTGCCAAGGATATGGACATGTCATGTGCTTTTGCTGCCTTGCAAAGGCTGGCCGTCCTGGTGTCTGTGTCTTCTGTGGTGAACCAGGCTATACTGGTGACTGTCTAGGACCCCTTAAATGCTATCACTGTCTGGGTTCCCATGCGTTATCTCCTCAGACCTGTCCTAGCTACTGCCTGGAGGAGATTTTGTCCATTTGTACACATGGGGTTTCTTTTCTTGAAGCAAAAAAGGCCAAGACTCGTTTCTTCCAGCCTAGGGTTACTTACGTTTCTGTCAATTCTTAACCTGTTAAACGCGGGTCATCATTTTCGTGCCGGTCGGGTGCAATGGATCATACCGCGGGGCGTCACTTTCGTGACGGTCGGGTGCAATGGATCATACAGCAGGGCGTCACTTTTATGACTGTTTTTTTTTTTAAATTCGCCCGGGCTTTCAAATTGTGACATGTATCATGTATCAGCACTGCCAATGTCCACCAATAGTCTGACATGCTAAAGTCATCAGTACTCCCAACCACTGTTGTAAATTTAGCTACTTTCCCCTGTTCGGTACTCCCCTTCTCACATCACCTCCATTACCCTGTTCGCTCGCTCGCCCAGATGCGGTCGCCCAGACGCGCAGCGTTACATATTATCCTCCCCTGATTTTCCCACTGATTTCATTCATTGAAATGAGCCCTATCCCTATTTTTTCACGAAAAAATATACATTTATAAAAAATAAATAAATGATAGTGCCAGGCAGCTGGAATTAGTTTATTATCACCTGGCAACACCCCACAAACATTCGGTCAGTAATTTCCTCTGCTATTTCTCCCGTGAAATAAGCCGTATTACCAAATCTCGTAATATAAATATATATTAGAAAGGAAGTGAGAAGGTCGAGTGATATTTACAATAGTCTGACATGCTAAAGTCATCAGTACTCCCATCCATTGTTGTAGCTATTTTCCCCCGTTCGGTACTCCCCTCCTCACTTCCCCTCCATTACCCTGTTCGCTTCCTCACCCAGACGCGTTCGCCCAGACGGGCAGCGTTATGTATTATCTTCCCCTGATTTTCCCACTGATTTCATTCATTGAAGTGAGCCATATGCCCTATTTTTACAGAAAAAAAATATACATTTATAAGAAAAAAAGGAAATGATAGTGCCAGACAGCTGGAATTAGTTTATTATCACCTGGTAACACCCCACAAACATTCGCTCGCTAAGTTCCTCTGCTTTTTCTCCCGTGAAATAAGCCTTATTACCAATTCTCGTAATATAAATATATTTTAGAAAGGAAGAGAGAAGACTGAGTGATATTTACAATCACCTGGAATTACATAATTTATTGGACATTTTCTAGATTTCCTCGCATCGTTATTTTTTTGTCTAGCTATTTTTTCCTGATGTCTTCTCCCCTCCCTAACTTCCCTCCATTACCCTCGCCTCCCGGCTAACCAAACACGCCGCGATACGCATATCTGCCCT
>JAGKTI010004301.1:24599-38961 GCA_018397915.1 Birgus latro
GCTAATTTCCCCTGCTTTTTCTCCCGTGAAATATGCCGTGTGACCTATTCTCGTAATATAAATTTAGGTCAGAAAGGAAGGGAGAAGCCAGGGTGATATTTACATTGAACTAGAACTACCAATTTTTTTATGTATTGTCTAGAATTCCAACCAGTTATTCCATAGCAATTATCATCTGACTGACATTGTCAACCCTTCCCTGCCCAATACGCCACGAGTGATGCACTCATTTACTTTCTGTCCTCCGAACAGTGAGAATGTTGCAGTCGCGCCCATCCATTTCCGCCAGTTCTGCACCCACTGAAAAGGGCCCTGTGACCTCTGCCCCTACAAAACCTCACGTGAGAAGGGGTAAAGGACTAAGTGATTCTGCAGTGGAACGCGAATTGGCTGAATTGTCCATGATCATGATGGACAGTGATTTTAAAATGTAGGTTGAGGAGTCGGGTGATGAGCCGGAGGAAATCATGCCACCAACTCCAAGTACGAGTGCTCCACCCTCCCAAGTTCCTCCCAGCTCCAAAGGAAAAGAGCCGTTACTGCAGGAAGGGAAGGAATTTGGGAAGGGAGTGAAGAGGAGGCGGGTTAGCACAATGGCCCCGCGTGACCCAGCCTGCCATGAGTCAAGAGGTGAATCACCCCGTTCTCCCAGCCCAACCTCCCTCAGAAAAAAATGAAAGATTGGAGTGGCGTGCTTGAGGTCCACGAACTTTTTGTGTTTTTCGCCCTCATGCTTCTCATGCCCCATTCAAAGAAGCAAGATTTGAAGGACTACTGGTCCATGGACCCCCTACTACCATCACCCACCTTCAACAAGTACATGGCCAGAGATCGCTTCAGGAACATCATGGGGAACCTGCCCTTCGTCGACAATGATGTACCTTCCCAGACTTACCCACCCTAGAAGATCCAGGAAATTCTGACAAAAATGAAGGATAAATTTATGCCATTCTTCCATCCATTTCAGAAGGCAATCATAGATGTATCCTTGCTTCTGTTCAGAGGACGTCTGAGGTTCGTTGGTACATTCCAAGCAAACGTCATCACTTTGGAATCAAGTTCTTTGTAATGTGCGACTGTAAGACGGGGTACATCCTTGACTTCGTCATCTATTCAGCCAGAACTGTCGATCTGGATAAAACACACCCCCTCGGCTTCTCAGGCTGTGTAATGAAAGTGCTGCTTGAAAAGTATTTTAGTGGGAATCAAGTGCTGTATACGGACAATTACTATACAGCACCGAAACTTGCAAAATACCTTTCCGAGCACGGCATCGGCTCCTGCGGCACTGTGAGAGGAAATCGTGCCAACTTCCCCAAATTTCCCAAGGCAGGAAGTTCACAGCGAGATGTGCACCTGCTCAAGTCTGAGAAAATGCTGGCAATACGATGGCATAACAAGAGGATCGTGCACATGCTCACCACTGTACATAAGGGGGAAATGAAAGACAGTGGGAAGGTCGACCGTAGGACAGGCGAAACTGTGAAAAAACCTGATGCTGTCATTGACTACAATATCAACATGCGGCTGGTGGACAAGTCTGACGTGATGATTGGAGAGATCGACTGCCTCAGGAAGAATACTAGGTGGTACAGGAAAGTGTTTCTGCATCACCTAGACATGACGATGCTGAACGCCTTCTTCCTGTACAAGATGAAGGTAAAGCCACTCAAGTCCTTCTCCCTGAGGTTGTTCGCCAGGAATTGTGTCCAGCAGCTGCTTGAGAGATATGGTAGGGTGACATCAGCAACTCCAAGGCACCATTCTGTGAGACTTCCTGCCAGACTGGAGCAGAGGGCGTACCTGGAGCGACACAGACTTGTACAAATGCCTGCCACAAAGAAGAGGAAGGTTGCGATCCGCAGGTGTCAGGTGTGTGCGCATACCACCAGGCGCTCACCTGCGGTCAAATGCACCTCTTGGCAGTGCGCTGAGTGCCAGGTTCCCCTCTGCGTACCCTGCTTCTTTGAGTACCAATGCCGGAAAAACTTCTAAAACGTTGTGAAGGGGATTGTAAATAATGTGTGTAAATGATGAGTAAATAGCAAGTGAAAGCAATGGATGTAAATATGATTGAACAGTGGAATATAGTTTTATAGGTTACTGCAAGTGACAGTCCGTAACACTGTGTAAATAATTTGTAATATAGAATATGAGTACAAATAGAATAATGAAAGTAAAAGCTTCGCTCTCTACGTTGCTTTTACTGAACGAAAAAGTGAATGTCTTGAGTGAAAATAAACTACAAATACTGAAGTAAAGTTATCGATAAATACTGTGGATATATATAAGTGTAATAAAGTACTAGAAATAATAAAGTGTGAGTGTGTATATGAATAACAAATGACAGAATACGAGCGGCGAACAAGCGAGTGGGAGGTTTGTACTTAAAGAACGAGAAAGTGAATGCCTGGAGTGAAAATAAAGTACAATTACTGAAGGAAACTTATCGTTAAATACTGTAGATATATATAAGTGTTATAAAGTACTAGAAACAATAAAGTGTGAGTGTGTATATGAATAACAAATGACAAAATATGAGCGGCGAACTAGCGCGAGCAAGCGTGTGGGAGGCTCGTACGCGGTCGTGGTTCACATTGCTTTCACAGTGTTTTTTTTTTATTATGGATTCCAAAGTACTTGGAAATCATTTAGTAGTGTTTCTAGTGATAATATCAGGCAGTGGTATTCAGATTAGGGGATGTCGGGAAGTGTAAAGTGGAGACGTAGTTACCCAACTTCAGAAGTCTCCACAAGTCCTACGGCAGTCGACAAAAGCTCAACAAACATCCCAGGAGAAAGCTGAAGGTATGTGCCATATACATATATAACTATAATATTCTAGGACTAATAACTTATTTTTGACAATAATTTTTAAAAAGTCAGTCGGAGCGCCAATATCCCAGCGGGATGGGCCCAGCGCGCCTCCGACAACCCCGCGGTGTAGGGGTTAAGCATCTGCATTTGCATCAACCCATTCCACTGTCCACATCTCCATCTTGTTATTTGCCGAATTCTTTGTCCCAGGCAAGTACTGTATGTGAGATAGATGTTTGTCCACCCTCTTCTCAGATTGTTTCTGCCCCCACATCGCTGGCTGAGGGTTTGCCCATTCCCTTGTTGGACGCGGATGTCCACGTTGACATGTCTCGTTTTCTTGCCTTATGAAGCGTGCCCAAAGTTCTGTTTGTACATGGCAAGTGGTACTGCGGTTCTTCAGAGTCCTCTGACCTTTAGGACCATTCACCTAAAAGTCTCTGTTGTGGAACCTTGTGAGGACCTCTGCTGTTCCCCCTACCATTGAGAGGCTGGAGACTAGTGAGGTGCTGGGTGAAGTTGGCGTTTTGTTTGTGGTTTGGCTCCCACTTCGGGATGGAGTTGCACGGATCACTGGTTCTTCATTTCGGCAACACAGGATATCAACCTCACAGGGTTCTGGTCCTGTGGATTCCACTTATGAAGTTTCTGGTTGAGGCACTGGCCTCCCTACTTCACGAATGTTGCCCTGTAAGCTGCCTTCCAAGCAACCAGTTCTTCCCACTCAGAAGAGTACTGTTGTAAAACTTTCTTGTTCTTCTTCCTCTTCACATTTCCTCTCAGATGGTCAGCACAATCTGCAGGTTCCGAGTGCTGGGCAGTCTCTTTCTAGGAGTCATCCTAGGCGTCAATCGAAGCATGCATGCACGCCAGGGACTGTGGGGTCCCGTACCTCTAAGAGGTTAATGCAATTGGCTGTGCCTAGTCCAGTAAATGTTGCTCTGCAGATGAACTGCAGGGGTGTTATAGTCAACTGGGAGGACCATCGACTGCTCCTGTAATAGTTTCACCCCTTCTTTGTCTGCCTTCAAAAAACTATTGTTGCAGACATGCCTCTTCTTGCTGCTAGAAGGTAGACAGCTTTCTACTCACCACCTCTTGTAGACTGTGGTTCTCGAGATGGTTGTGCTGTTCAGTGCCTTACAGATACTTAATTCACTTCTCCTGTTTAGTCCCCCCTGCAGATTGTGGCCTTTCAGTTACACCTGAAGACGACTTGCATAATCTGTAGTCTTTACCTACCACCCTCTCTACCTGTCTCACCTGCCGCCTATCTCCCGGTGATGACTCAAGGAGCTATTTGGAACCACTGTCTGACTCTTTTTTTCATTTCTGTAACATTCGCGGCCTTTCCTCTAACTTTCGCTCTGTTGAGCACCACCTCTCCTCCTCTAAACCTCACCTTCTCTTCCTCTCTGAGACTCAGCTGTCTGAGGCAACTGATAGCAAACCTTTTTCTTTATCCTCCTACTTTCTCTATTCTCATTTCAAAGCCAAAGGTGGCTGTTGCGTATATGTGAGCAACGATCTATCTTGCTCTCGTGTTCCTGAACTTGATTCTTCAGAATTCTCTACTTCGGCTCTATTGTCATTCTCTGACTAAATATATCTGCTGTTTACTTACCTCCTAATTCTACTGACTATCAAAAATTCTTTGACTATCTTACTTCTACGATGGAACACATTATATCCATTTCTCCTTTCTCTGAAATCTCCATTCTAGGAGATTTCAATGTTCACCACCACCTTTGGCTTTCCTCTCCTTTCACTGATCCACCTGGTGAACAAGTCTACATCTTTTCTATCCTTAATGACCTAGAGCAGCTTGTACAGCACCCTACCCGTATCCCTGACCGCCTTGGAGAGAGTTCCAACATACTTGACCTCTTCCTAACAACTAATCCTTCTGCACACACTGTTAATCTTTTCTCTCCGTTGGGCTCCTCCGATCACAACCTTACTACTACCTCAACCTGTCCTATCGTTCCAGTACGGCCTGTGGGCCCTCCAAAGAAACCCCGTCTGTGGCACCTTGAAGCTGCAGAATGGGAGGCCCTCAAGCAGTACTTCTTTGATTTTCCTTGGAATGTTTATTGCTTCCATGGTCGAGAGCCATCTGAGTGTGCCTTGCGCATTACAGAGGTTATTCTCTCGGGCATGGAAGCATACATTCCTTTCTCATATCATCTGACTAATGCAAAAAAGCATTGGTTTAATCACGCTTGTTCTAATGCTGTCCGCAACAAGGAGAGGGCCTATAAAAGGTACCGGAGCCAACCCACCCCTGAATCACACCATTTTTATATTTCTGCCCGGAATCGTCCTAAGTCTGTTCTTAGCTCTGCTAAAAATAATTTCATCCGTTGTAAATGTTCTCAACTCTCGAACTCAAATTCTTCTCGCTCCATCTGTCACCTTGCCAAAACACTTTGTAACAACTTTATCTCATCATCCTTCCCTCCTCTTTTCTATTCTGATGGTTCTGTAGCTATTTCTTCTACTGATAAAGCAGATCTCTTCGCTCAGACTTTCTCCAAATTCCATCTTAGACGATTTCGGTGCTGTTCCTCCATCATTTCCCCCCTCTGCCTTCCTCATGACTGACATTAAAATTTCTTCAGCTGATGTGTTTTCTGCCATCACTAGCCTAAATACTAACAAGGCATATGGGCCTGATTGAGTCCCTCCTGTTGTCCTCAAAAACTGTGCTTCTGTGCTTACACCCTGCCAAGGTAAACTCTTTCGTCTTTGCCTTTGTCTATCAACTTGTACCTTTCCTTCTTGCTGGAAGTTTGCTCTCATTCAGCCAGTCCCAAAGAAGGGTGACCATTCCCAACCTTCTAACTATCGTCCAATTGCTTTGACATCCTGTGTCTCAAAAGTTTTCGAGTCAATTCTTAAAGCATCTTTCCTGTCACAGCCTTCTTTCTGATCGTCAGTATGGGTTCTGTCAGGGACGTTCCACTGGCAATCTTGTCACCTACCTTTCAGACTCCTGGTCATCCTTCTTTCGGGACTTTGGCGAAAGCTTTGCCATTGCACTTGACATCTCAAAGGCTTTCGATCGAGCCTGGTATAAATCTTTAATTTCCAAACTGCCCTCCTACGGTTTCTATCCTTCTATCCGTGCCTTCATCTCTAGCTTCCTTTCTGGTCGTTCTATAGCCGCTGCTGTAGACGGCCATTGTTCTTCTCCTAGACCTACCAACAGTGGTGTTCCTCAGGGCTCTGTCCCACCACCAACTCTCTTCCTTTTATTCATCAATGACCATCTTTTAAGCTGTACTTCTAACCCTATCCACTCATATGCTGTTGATTCCACCCTTCACCTTTCCATTCGGTTTCCGGAACGTCCATCTCAGCAGTTACTTCAACAAAAAAGAGATGAGGCTATGGCACACCTAATGTCTGGCTTGGCTCGTATCTCAAACTGGGGTAAAAATAATCTTGTTATTTTTAATGCATCAAAGACTCAGTTCTTACACTTATCAACCCGACAAAATCTTTCTCGGGATTACCCACTAATGTTTAATAATGTCCAACTCAGTCCTGCATCATCCTTGAGCGTGCTTGGGGTTTCATTAACTCGGTATTTATCTCGGAAAGAACATATTACATCTCTTGTGAAATCTGCACCCAAGAGATTAGGTGTGCTAAGCCAACTCTGAACTTTCTTTTTCCCTGCAGAGTTGTTGACCTTGTACACGGGTTTTATTCGCCCATGTATGGGGTACAACTCTAATGTGTTGGGAGGCTCCCCACATGCAGCTCTTCTCAATAGGGTGGAGTCAAAGGCTTTTTGTCTCATTAACTCTCCTTATCTTACTGATTCCCTTCAACCTTTGTCTCTCCGCTTCACTGTTGCATCTTTATCTCTCTTCTACTGCTACTTCAACTGTCACTGTTCCTCTGAACTGTCTGCTTGCATCCCTTCACCTCTACAACGGGCATGTAGTACCCGTCTAGCAACAAACTCTCATCCCCTTTCTGTCCAACTCTCTAATGCAAGAGTTAACCGTTACTCCCAGTCCTTCATTTATGCAACTGGTCAACTCTGGAACTGTCTTGCTCTGTCTGTATTCCCTGCTTCCTATGATCTCCAGTCTTTCAAACGCAGTGTGTCCATGCATCTCGAAATGAATGGATCTTGAATTTAGCTCTCTTTTGTACTGTTTTTGTTTTTTCTTGGAAGGAGCAGTATGTGGGCCCATGGCCTTTGGGTCCTTCTTCCTTGCATAAAAAAAAAAACTTACTCGTCAACTTGCTACTCCATTTGTTCTACTAGCCTAAATGTTTTTCATAGTTCCTGGGGCGATACTCTATGCAACCCCCGTGGCGATCTTCCGGTATATTTGGTTGAGGAATTAGACCTGGTTCTTCTACTGCTGGCGGCCCAACACATTTTTATGTATTAAGTGGTAATTTATCTGTTATTTAACTTGGTCTCCCCTGAATATTAATTGGACTTTTCTTGTCAGACTTTTTCTGACGTCCACAGCAGTGATCGTTACCTTACTGTCATTAAGGCATGCAACCCTGTGCCACTGGAGCACATCTCTCGCCAGTGTTTGGATAAGGCTGACTGGGCAGACTTTGCAGAACAGTGTCGCTTTGAGTAGTGTATTCCTAACTTTCGGAGTCTAGATACAAAAGAGGTAACTTACATCTACTGTATATCAGGCTGGCTTTTCCTATTCCTCAAACGTCTTGAAAATTTTACAGGAGACCTGTGATTTGGTGGAATGAGGAGTGTGCTTTGGCTAGGAGAGTCTACAAAGCTGATGGTAGCAGATATAAGAGAAATAATGATGTTAGGTTTTTTTTTTATCAGTTTAATGAAGCTCGTCCCTATTTTCGGTGGCTTCTGAAAACTCAAGTCGTAATTTGTGGGGAACATATGCCTCGTCTCTCAATCGTCCACTCCTTTACCACTAGTCTGGAAGAAAATTAGGAAAAAAAAGGCAAGTAATTTACTTTCTCCTCCCCTAATGATTAAAATCCAGTGGCCTTCTGTATCCAACGACTCTGAGGTACGTTCAACCCTGGCAAAGCACATTTATGTTTTTCAATCAGACTCCGCCTAGCCATTAAGCTGTTTTCACTATCAAGAGGAAAGGTTAGATATTTCCATTTTTGACTGGTGGAGGAGAATCATGTATTGCTGGCGCAGTGGTAGCGTTCTCGCTTGCCATCTGGTAGATGGGAGTTCGCGCCTCGCTCAGGTTGCGAAATGTTTCACTGACGAAGTGGGTGGTTACTGTCCCCCTTGAGCAAGGGGATGGGTGTGTGCGTGTGTGAAGGTCATAGCCTTGCCCATAGATCGGACTATATGAGCTCTCAGCTCCCTTCCGGGAGGGTAAAAAAAAGCTGACGATCACTACCATCAGGTGATCCTGACCGACCCGGTGAGTTACTCTCTGTGAACTGTGCGCTGCTCTCCAGCAGCAGAGTGACTCTGTCCCTGGATTTGATGGCGTTTCTTATGCTATGATTCGCCCTTTGCCATATGATTCTCTATTAGTTTTATTAGATATTTATAATTGGATATGGGTTGATGGTATAGTCCACACTTATTAGAAGATGGGTATAGTCCTCCTATTTCCTAAACCAGGTTAGGATCATTTTAATCTCTCTAACTACATCCAATTTGTTTGATGTTTTGTGTGTGCATTCTTTTTCAGGAGATGTCTAGCGTGAGGCTCGTTTGGTATGTAGAGAAAAGTGGTTTCCTCTTCAAAAAGTGGGTTTCGTAGAGTGCGATGTACAGTCAAAGAAACAAGTATCTTTCCATTTCTTTCTTAAGAAAATATACAACTGACGAAACACAACGAAATTTTTGTCTCAAATAATGCCTGTCTCAGTTGGTTCGACTTTTCCACTATTGGTTCGTCAAACTTAGGGAAGATATTTGTGTCTTTGCCTGTACATCAGACAACTTTATAAGACTTGGCTTAGCAATCTGTGGAGCTTCTGCATCTCGAGAACAACTTGTGACTGTGTCCTTTGATCTAGAAAGCCATACAATACGGCATGGTGCCATAATATTCTGAGTCAGCTTTACAGTTTTGGGATGAGTGCCCTCATGCCAGTATTCCTTAGCAACTGTTTGTCAAACTGCAAGTTTGAAGTCAGTGTGGACTCCTCGCTCTCTTTCCCTCGAGTTCAGGAGAAGGGTGTTCCACAGGGAAGTGTACTCAGTGGTCCTTTATATGCTGTTGCCATAAATGGCATAATAGGTTCCCTGCTTGGGGAGGTGTCTTCTTCCCTCTGTGTGGATGACCTAGCAATATGGTTTGCTGGAACCCACATGTGTGCAGTTGAGAGGAGACTGCAGCTTGCACTGGACAGGGTTACCAACTAGATGGAACGGAGGGGTTTTAATTTCTATTCAAGCAAAATTGTAACTATGCATTTTTGTAGGACAAGGAAGGTTCACCAAGACTCTTATTTATTTCTAAGTGGGCGCCGACTGCTGTGCATGGAGAACAACACCGTGCTGATGGAGGTCACATTAACGTGGTGGCGAGACTTGAAGTGTGGTTGACAATGCCACCTACTCTGCAGGCCTGCCTACCCTTGTAGGATTTGGCATCCCTCGACCTCGTGGACCAAGCACCCTGCTCCCCAACACTAGTACAGGAGGCCTACTGGTGGTGCTGCCCTTCCCTGTCCGTCTTATATCTTGGGCAGTTTTTTTGCCTCCCCACTTCATTGCCATGCATGGCGTCCCATGATGCTGGGAAACGGGAATCCTTGGGATTGACCGATGCTGCACGATGCGCCCTGCAGCTAGCAATGCACTTCTTCAGTTCTCTGTTCTGGCTAGACGGGAGGCTTGGTTGGGCTGACCAGGTCAATTGGCTGGTCGCTTGTTAGCTTGGGCCAAGTGGGCACTAGGGAGCCTGGTGGCTCCCTCCATTCTGGAGTCACTTTTGTCTAGGCCCCCCCACCCCCACACCCCCACCCAGTGGTTACCTGCATATACTCCCTCACTACTTCAGGAGTCGCCAGCGGTGTCATCTCAGGCATATGACCTCCCCCTGTTGGGACGCATGGTAGGTGCAGGGGTGAGGGAATGCAGTATCTTCTCCTGTTTTTGGCCATGGTAAATAATAATTCATTTGATGACCATGCATTTCTCCCTAGCCTTTCAGATGCTCCATCTCTTATTGCCACTCTGGAGCCTTACCAGGCCACCCCAAGGGACTAACCTTCGCATCTGCATCCAGCTGGGCTTGTGTGGCATTGGGGTCAGTCTTGAATGAAACTGGACATGCTTTGTATGCAAAATATATAGTGCCGTACTGAAATCCTCTGTGAGGGGGTGAATATTGACATTATTTATTGAATATTGACATTATTTACTCGCATTGTGCCTTTGTTTCTCTTTGTGGTGAGGAACCTGAAATCTCATCCCAAGGGGACACAACCATCCATGATAAAGTGTTCTCCCCAGAAGAGACCTCCCGATTACTGGCTCTGACCACCGTTTCCAGTGCCGATGTTAGCTTTGCTCATCATGGAGCGCCTGCAGAAAAGAATAGATGGTATTTTACCCCTGACCCCAACCTTGTTCCTGATATTTGTCAAGTTAACATTGCCTACATCTCTGAAACATCCTTGGCCATCATTTCCTGTGAAGCCATACGTGCCATCCCTAAAGCAATATTTCCACTATCAGGGGTATAGACATATTAGCCACTTTTGCCGCCATGCACAGCCTGACCTTCCTGGTGTCTGTGTCTCCTTTTGTGGACAATGTCATATCAGTGACTGTCCAGGACACTTTAAATGCTATCATTGTGGGGGGTCCTCATGCAGTATCGTCTAGAATCTGTCCGCACTACTGCATGGAGTCGAAGATTTTGTCCATTCGTACACATGGGAAGGTTTCATTTCCTGAAGGAAAAATGAGAGCCCTGACTCGCTTCTTCCAGCCCAGAGTTACTTATGCTGCTGTTCTTTCTGGAGTGCTTGTGTGCTGCCTTGTGTCTCAGACGTTGCCTCGACCCATTCCATTGCCCACCTCTCCATCTGGTGATTTGCTGGGCACTGCCCTCAGGGATAGTACTGTATGTGAGATTAGTGTTCGCCCACCACCTACTACGACTTTCTGCCTTGGCTAGTGGCTGAGGGCTTGCTGATTTCCGTAGTAGTGTTGGATGTCCACACTGACGTGTCTCCTTGTTCTCCCTTGTCCAGCATGCCAGACTTTCCATCTGCACCTAGCAAATGTTACCGTGGTTCTTTAGAGTCATCTTAGGCTGAAGACCAGCTACCTAAGGTCCCTGTTGTGGAACTTTGTGTTGATCGCTGTGCTGTTCCTCTGCCCCGGTTGCTGTGGAGTCTAGCCAGGTTCAGGTTGTAGTTGATGGTTTGCTCATGGTCTGGTCTGCACCTGAGGATGATGTTGCACGGGTCATTGGTGCTTCAGTTCTGCTGCATAGGATATCATCCTCACAGGCTTCTGGTCCTAAGGACTTTACCTCTTCTTCTGGGGCTTCTGTTGGTAGCATTGGCCGCCCTACTTCACCCGGGGCGGCCTTCTAACCACCTTCCTAGCAACCTGTTCTTCCACCTCAGAGGAGGAGTGTTGTAAAACTTTGTTCTTCCTTGTCCTCATGTTTGCCTTCAGCTGTTTGGAATAGGGTGCGACTTACTGGTGCTGGGCAGTCTCTTTGGCTCTCCTAAGCATCAGTCCAAACATCCTTGTTTGTCAGGAGCTGAACAGTCAAGTATCTTATCCTGATCCTCCCTCTGCTACGGGTTCTTTCATTCAGTGGAACTGTCGTGGATTACATGCTAACTGGAAGGAAATGTGTCATTTTGTTGCACTGTTTTCTTCTGTACGCATGTGCATCCAGGAGACCATGGTTGGTGATGGTGTTGCTACCGGTCCTTCTGGTTACCATGCATTTTATTCTGATCCTGTCCCAGGCCAAGGATATCACGGAGGTGGTATCTTCCTTCATGATGTTCCATTTACCCATTTGGGCCTTTCCACTTCTCAGCAGGCTGTTGCTATCCGGGTGGTTTTGCATTATTAGTTTCCAGTTTGCAGCCTCTTTCTTCCCCCTAGTGCTATTGTCAAAAGAGCTGGTCTTGAGCACCTTCATGGCCTTCGTTTCCTCTTTCTTTTACTAGGAGATACGGATAGTCATCATCCACTGTGGGGTGACGCTGATGCCAACCCTCGAGGTTTTATGGTGGCTTCATTAGTGAAGGATGAGGAGTTGGCCCTTTTAAATTCCAGTGACGTAATTCATTTCCAAAGCCAGACTGGGACTATTACTGCTACCGATTCGACACTGTGCTCGGCAGATGCTGTTTTAGATTTTAACTGATATGTGTTGCCAATCTTGTATGACTGAGACAATATCCCATTATTTTAACTGGTGCTGAGGGTGAACATCAGCCTCGTCTTCCTCGACAGACTCTGGATAAGGCTAAAAAGAAACTTTTAATTGAATTTCAAGTTCCATTGCCCATACTGTCAATGATTTTGGCTCTAATGCTGAGATTCTGTCTTATTTCACTGGAGTGTTGCACATAGTGCCACTGTTAATTATTGCAAGAATGAGGGGTCAGGTTCTTAACCCGAGGAATCCCATCGACGTATGGGTACGTCACGATGTTTTGTCACAGCTACACCCATCTACGTATGGGTAAGTCATGCAATTGCGAGGGTCATAATTTGCACAATTTTCAAGTTTCATGGGTGATTTTTGGTAGTCATATGTGGGGGAGTCCTTCCTCTACCTGCTGTCAAGCGGGGTTACTGCCTGGCCCCACCCAACCCCCTCCCCCCCTCCCCCCCACACTGGACAATTCACCTGTTAGCAGTAAGCTGGCCAGTAAAGGTATGTTGCCCCACGGTCTCTCCAATGACGAAATTCACGGTGAAAGTGATTCCTGAGGTGGAGGACAAAGAAATAAAGAAGCTAGAGCAAGCAACAAACAGAAGTGATGAGGTGGTAATGTCATAAAGGAAGGTGTCATATGTGAATGTGTTTGGTGACTGAATAATGCTTCTATTGCCTATATAAATGTGTTAAAACAAATATAGTCTGTTACTATATAAAAATTCATACCAGAATACATAAATAAATACGTAATTGAAAGTGGGTTGAAGTAGTTAACCCTTCCATAGTTCGTTTTCTTTAGCCAGGTACCCTGAAAAAGAAGGAAAACGTAAGGTTGCATGACACCTGTATCAACAGTTTTAAGCACAGATCGCGATTTCTCTATGGATTTTCGATGTTTCTCACCAAATGCGAACGTTTGAGCCAATAAAAATGTTTTCCAAAAATGCTCGGGATATTGTGGTATCGTAGGTTTGAAATCGGTCGGGACGTGACGGGTTAAATGTGCGATTTCATGAAACCCTGAGATCAGTTCCTCAGTCAGAGCCAAACGAGTCGCCTTCTCTTGATTTCGTCCCCACCATGAGGATCATTAGTATTTAGTGTCATTTTGGAGGGTGTGAGTCGGGTTTACTGTTCCCTTCCCTTCCTCTTTTATCTGCTATGGGTGGAACTGTGGCATATTCCTTTTGCTGCTGCAGATTTGCTTGTTCTTTTTGCCAGTGTGTCAGAACGATACAGATTCTCCTTCGCGTTACCACTCTTGGTGCCTAGAGTTTCGTGGTCTGTTTTGTCTCTTCTGGAGGAAAGTATTAAAATGTCCACTTGTCCCCTTTTCTATTTCTGAACTCTAGGCGTCTCTGTGGAAGTGCCATGATTCCTCTCCTGGCTGTGATGATATTCCTTATGCCTTTTTACATCACCTGTCAAATGAGTCCCTTTCATTTTTGCTGTCATTGTTTAATAAGATCTGGAGTACTGGTGAGTTTCCAGCTTGTTTGTGTATTGTTGTAGGTATCACCATCCCCGAGTCAGGTAAGGACCACCTACAAGCGACGAATTATCGGCCCATATCTCTGACTTGCTGTATGTGTAAGGTCTTGGAAATGATGGTCAACGACTGGACTGTGTGATTTTTGGAGAGAGGTGACTTATTTTCCCCTGTGCAGTATGATTTTCGTAAAATGCAATCTACATCTGATGCCTTACTGTCCTTGGAAACTTCGGTCTGTGAGGCTTTCTCCAGTAACCAGCATCAGGACATTGTCTTCTATCTGGAGAAGGCATACAACACTACCTTGCATCATGGCATTTTACTTTCTCTTGATGAGTTTGGTCTTTGTGGGTGATTGCCTGTTTTTATTCAGCAGTTTCATCAAACATTTTTTAAAAGTTCTGAGTGATGGAAGTGCCTTCTAATGTCTGTGCACTTGAAGAAGTGGTTTCTAATGTCTGTGCACTTGAAGAAGGGGTACAGCAGAGGAGTATCCTTAGTGTTACTCTCTTTGCTGTAACCATCAGCAGTGTAATCAATGTACTTGCAGATAGTGTACTTGGTTCACTATACTTGGATGAACTTTGAATCCCAATCACTGCATCTAGAATGTCTCTGCCAGAGAGGAGGTTGAAGCTGGCTCTTAACCCCTTAACCGTGGGTCGTCACTTTCGTGACGGTCGGGTGC
>JAGKTI010004302.1:0-15134 GCA_018397915.1 Birgus latro
GAAATGGAGCAAAACTGTTTACTAGTCAGAAAAAACAAAATACTTTCATCTCATGTCTTCTCGTAAGTTAGCATCCCACATTTTTTGTTCAGTGTCGCGGTTCCCAACACATTTCGGACCGACAGAGCATACAGTTATTTCTGCTCTTTGCAGCTGAGTGTACATTTACTGCTCATTCTTTGTTCGTCATGTGTATGTTTGAGACAGTATTGATACAAATAATTATGTATTTCTATTAACCCTTTCATAGCTGCCATTCTTGAACAATGCATTACTGCACCGGTGTCAGTGACGTTGAGTTAGGGAGCTATAAAATCTGCGAACAATTATGGGAAGGGAACGAAGGTCACTGGTATGGTTATACTGTACAAACCTGCTGTACCATCCCAATAGCCAGGCGGCCACTTCATTCCAGATGTTTTCGTCAATATGTTTTAATGCTAATGTAACATGCGCCCTAATTTTATTCTTTCACGATTCATAGCAAATCAGAAGATTGGTTTAGGGACAAAAAAAATTAAAAGTGCACCAGACGAGTCTTACCACATCTGTAAGAAAAAGAAACTGATTTTAGAACTTAGAAAAAATGGTTCCAAGGCCTGCCACGGGAGGACGCAAATTTCTGAACTCACTGCCATTGAGGGGGCTAAACATACGCTTTACTGTAAGCAGTAAAAGCACCTTACCAAATCAGTTCATCCTGATATTCTGTTATGTTTTTCTGATTGTTTCTGGGTTGGCAAATAAACATTTCTTGTTAAATCTGTTTCCCTGTTGTTTTTAGCTGTTCTGCTGGTGTGCAACTCTTGTTGTTAGTTAACGTAATGGCGGAAGGTACTGTTCTGATCTCATTGTTTAACCAAACCTGGCTTAACTGCACCTAATGATTTAGCCTAACTTAATCTCCAGTTTGGAAGTTGGGAAACGAAATCCACACTTGAATATGTTGAGTTTCTTCCATTGTGCTGGAAACAATCGTAGGTACAGTCGCGTTCATGAATCCCGATACACAGGTGTTTTTGTTGTCTATTGCAGTGCTCACTGCTTTTGGAATAAGGAACTTTTGTGCTTACTGCCTGATACACTGAACATAATTTGGTTGGTTAGGAAGTGAAATAGTTCAACATCCTACCAACGGTGGACACAACAGCAGACAAGACAATTACATGCGTATCAGGACTCACGAACGCGGCTGTACAGCTTCAGGAACGTGACGATAGTAACAGAGAGGATATTTTTCAGCAAGATAAAGAAATTTACCAAACTGAAACTAGAAAAATACAGAAACAAGCAGGATGCATATGGAAAGATTTGGTAAGGTCTTTCTGCTACGTTAAGTGTACATTTACCGGTAAATAAATCAGTCTAACAGTACTTGTTTTTTGTTTCCGCCGGATTAATCGTGATTTCGGACTATTCAGTCACGCCTTCACACCATATAGCCCGGATAATCGGGCTATCTCTGTATTTGAGAAAAAAATTTAATGTCAGCCATGAGGAAGTTTACAGGGGGGAAGTGATGGAGGAACAGCACCGGAATTTTCTAAGATGGAGTTGGAGGAGGAAGTCTGAACGAAGAGGTCTGCTTTATCAGTAGAAGAAATAGCTACAAAGCCATCAGAATAGAAAAGAGGAGGGAAGGATGATGAGGTAAAGTTGTTAGAAAGGTATTTTGCAGTGCCAGAAGGAGCAGGAAGAATTCAGATTGGCGAGTTACTTTTAGGAGAACAAAGAACAGACTTAGCACGATTCTGGGCAGAAACGTAAAAAAGATGTATTTCAGGAGTGGGATGGCTCCGGTACCTTTTATAGGCCTACTCTTGTTGTAGACAGCATTAGAACAGGTGTGATTAAACCAAGGCTTTCTTGCATTAGTCAAAGGACATGAGAAAGGAATGTATGCTTCCATGCCCGAGAGAATAACCTCTGTAATGCGAGAGGCACAGTCGGATGGTTCCCAGCCATAGAAGCAATAACCATTCCAGGGAAAATCAAAGTGCTGCCTGAGGACCTAATCAGCAGCTCCAAAGTGCCCCAACCGAAGTTTCTTTGGAGGGTCTACAGGCTGTACTGGAGCAATAGGACAGGTTAAGGTAATAAGGTTGTGATCGGAGGAGCCCAATGGAGAAAAATGATTAACAGTGTAAGCACAAGGATTAGGTGTAAGGAAGAGGTCACATATGTTGCAGCTGTCTCCAAGGCGGTCAGGGATACGGGTTGGGTGCTGTACAAGCTGCTGTAGGTTATTAAGGGTAGAAAAGATGTAGGCTTGTTCACCAGGTGGATCAGTGAAAGAGGAGAGCCAAAGGTGGTGGTGAACATTGAAATCTCCTAGAATGGAGATTTCAGAGAAAGGAGAAACAGATAGGATGTGTTCCATCGTAGAAATAAGATAGTCGAAGAATTTTTCATAGTACAGTAGAATTAGGGGATAAGTAAACAGCACAGATATATTTAGTCAGAGAATGACAGGAGAGCCAAAGCCAGAGAGTAGAGAATTCAGAAAAATCAAGTTCAGGAACATGAGAGCAAGATAAGTCATTGTGTACATATACACAACAGCCACAGACAATTCAGAAAAATCAAGTTCAGGAACATGAGAACAAGATAAGTCGTTGTGTACATATACACAACAACAACCACCTTTGGCTTTGAAATGAGTATAGAGAAAGTAGGAGGATACAGAAAAGGGTTTTCGTTCAGTTGCCTTATACAGCTGCGTCTCCGTTAAGAAAAGATGATGCGGTTTAGAGGAGGAGAGGTGGTGCTCAACAGAGAGAAAGTTAGAGGAAAGGCTGCAGATGTTGCAGAAATGAAGAAGAAGCGAGTCAGACAGTGGTTCCGGGCAGCTTGTCGAGTCATCACCGGGAGAGAGGCGGATGGTGGGGGCATTTATGGTCTCTTCCCCCACCCCCGAACTCTGAGGCTACGTTATTAGGTGCCTTTTTGTTCTAAAATTTTGAAGAGGAAGTGGTAGATTATTAACCCATGGAGATGAAGTAAGGACCAAATAGTGAAAGCCTGATGAAGGGAAATAGAAGAAGCAGAGCAGCTGTAGACATGATTGGTTTTGGGGGTGTGCACAGAAGGAATGCAGTGCCAGGAAACTTGACACTCACACAGATGAAGGACGTCGTGAAGCGGCGAAAAAATGGGAAGGCAGCCGAGGTTGATGAGATGTATGCAGAAATGATTAAGAGTAGTGAAGAGATTGGAATGAAGTGCTTGTTGGAGACATGTAAGAAGGCATGGATGAGTGAAACTGTGCCAGCACAGTGGAATAAGACTGTGTTTGTACCCTGTACAGAAATAAAGGTTAGTGATGTGAGTGCAAGAATTATCGTAGCATATGTTTATTGAGTGATGTAGGGAAGGTATATGGAAGAATTATAATTAGAGAATGTAAGAGATATCAGAAGTCCTAATGAGTGATGAACAGGGTGGCTGTAGGAGTGGCATAGGATGTGTGGATCAAATATTTACAGTGAGACAGATAGCGGAAAAGGCTTGTGAGAAGGACTATAAGGTGTTGATGGCTTTTATGGATCTGGAAAAAGCATACAGCAAAGCAGACGAAGACGGATTGTGGAAGGTTTTGCACAAGTACGGTGTAGATGGTAAGCTGCTAGATGCCATCAGGGGTTTTTATGATGGTAGTGAGGCATATGTAAGGGTAAATGGGCATCTAAGTGAATGGTTCACGATCAGTGCAGGCGTGTGACAAGGTTGTGTAATGTCCCCATGGTTGTTCAATACAGTATATATATGGATGGGGTGATGAGAGAAGTAAAAACACGAGTAATGGAGGGAGGGATGGCGTTGGTAATGAATGGTGACTGATGGAATTCAGATTTGTTGTATGATGATGATGCAGTTCTGCTTGCAAATACCAGACAAGAGTTTGGTAAACTAGTGCAGAGTTTTGCTGATGTCTGTGAGAGTCGTGCCTTGAGAGTGAATGTAGAAAAGAGTAAAGTGATAATAATCGAGAGAAGGTGACTCCCATTGTGAATGAAGAGAGACTGAAATTGGTGAGAGAGTTCAAATACCTGGGTACAGTGATAGAAAAGAGAGGAAACTGTGCTAAAGAAGTGGAATGTAGAGTGACACAAGGAAGGAAAGTAGCTGGTGTAATGAAGGCCTTGATAAGAAACAGAGGCTTGAGTGTTGCAACTGCACAAGGCTTACCTGAAGGAGTGTTATGGAAGTCAGTGAGACTAGGGGACTGACGAGATCGAGCTGGCTGGATGAATGTTGTGAGAAGTGCATGATGAGGGATTTGGCACCCGTTTTTAACACGACAGCGTTTGGATTGATTCTGTTGGATACGTTTATATTAAGCTACAGAATGTGTTGAAAGTTTTTGATGTATCAGATAGTAACAGGATTCTGGGGGCTTGAATGATGAGTGAATGGGCAAACTTGGGCTGTCTGGACACTGCTACTCCTTACCCTCCCTATGGTGAGAACGGAGGTTCAGTTGATGATGATGATGATGATGATGATGATGATGATGATGATGATGATGATGATATTGCGTGTGTAGATTGTTTCCCATTGGTAAGGCAAGGAGGTTAGCAAGCAGCTGATTAGATTCCAGTGTAGAGGTTAATAGAATGGACAGTTGGCCTGTTGGTGGGGAATAACCAGTGCCCTTGTGCCACGTGTGGTGTTTTTGGAGAGCGGTGTGAGAGGTAGGTTGCAAGATAGAACCAGTTATGTGGGATTGCCATTGTTATTGTAGCCTCAGGTTCATCTGGACACAGACCTGATGTACCGAAGACCGTGTAGTTTGTTCCTGCAGTGTATCATCTTCCTTTCAAAGACAGGGCAAGAGTTTAGGAGCATTTGTATAACTGGGATGCAGAGCTGCGTGGTTACTTTTATGCCAGTGTATGAGGGAAGATTGTGTCATCCAGAAGAATATCAGGTACTGCTGCAGTCTGGAAGATTGAGGTAATTTGGATATACTGAGAGGAGAGAGGAAGAGGATTGACTTTGGAGGGTCACAGGTATCTGGAAGTAAGACCACCCTGAGGCAGACTTAGTGAGTTCCTGCATGCATATCTCTTGGCTGAGTGATTGAAGAGGGGAATGACTGAAGATGACAAAACTTATTCTGCCACAGGTTGAAAGGACCTGTACAGTAAACTGTTAAGTTCAGTTGTGAGAGAAGTGTGTGAAGGAACTTCAGAGTTGCTGCCCCTATTGATAATAAAAGAGCTCGAGAGCTGTTAACCATTTTAGCAGCAAAAAGACTAGAGAGACTAGAGATTCTGTTGGCAACAAAGGGACTAGAGAACTGTCATGCCTTTTGATAATAGAAAGACTAATTAATTACACTTGAAAGGAAAGCTATATGACTTATGTGCACAGATTCGAGGGTACTGAATTTAGAATTATGAGGTGAATGTAATGCAAAGTTGAGAAACAGAACACAAGTAAAGTTAAGAGATTCCTTGAGCATTGAGTGCATTAGTGAGGTGTGGAATACAGGTACACTGAAGTGATTTGGATGTGAGGAGAATGCATGCTGATAATTGAGTGAAGGACTTTAAGGACCTGAATGTGGAAGGGAGAGCCCCTGCATCAGACCAAGGTACACCTGAGATAAGGTTACGAGAAGGACCTCGGGTTAGTTTATTCCTGAAATGCCCCTTAGATTGTGCAGCTTGGAAAGCTGACCATGCAGGCATGCAACAGTGCACTTCAAAATTTCTGTAATATTATTATTGCATATATTTGAAGTATATTTATGAAGCTGTACATTACAACTATGTTACTTAAACTACTTACAGCGAGTAAAAAATAATAAAAATAAAGTCAGTCCTGCATTATGGTATAATTTTTTCAAGGTACTGTTGCTGCTGGAACAGTTCTTGCTGGGAAAAATCCATGCACACCTTTCCTGTGTAAATATTGGGTTATTCAAGCATAAATTTAACATCACAGAGTTGGTTATCCAGATCTGTTAACCTCCTCAAGTAAGATGATGTTGCAGTTCCCTTGGCCACATACTCCAAAAGTTGCCATTGCTCACCTGATAACTCGAAGTTGGTCACCTCTTCCTGGCTCGCACAGTCACATACTTTCTAAAATCCCTTCCATGATAATTATTATTGAACTGTACATTAATTCTGCAGTAATCGTGTAAGTACCCTGTCCGCTCTTCCTTCCTTCCTTTCCTGTCTTTCTCTCATTCTTTCGTCTTCCTTCTGTCAGTGGGTGACTCTATACTGAGTGACAAGCCATATGGTTTCCTGCACACAGGAAACCATTTACTATGCTAGGTGGAAACCATATAACCAAATTATGGCGTCTGGTGGTTTTAGTGGGTAATTAAGGCGCTTCAGCCGGTTTGAGCTTGTGCAGGTTTATATCCATGAGGTGGTTGGAGTTTATTTATTTATTTATTTATTTATTTATTTATTTTACATGTCCAAGTCTGGGCTTAGGCCTTCACAGCCTGCTTCCAAGGCCCAGTAGTCCTCCTACATACCATACACCTTTACATGTCACCACTTCAGTGTAAACACCCACCGTTCGTATTGAATATATGCTAAGGCTGGTTCGTACAGGACTGGTGTATCAGTATTAGCAGGGGTATTTTTACAACATGTCGGCGGATCTTCTGGTAGATCAATAACGTCTAATTTTATGAAATTCAAATCTTTAACTGTTCCCCGCCCCAGCGGGGATTTGAACCTGGCTCCAGTAGGATTGCAGGCGACCTCTCTATCGATTGAGCCACTGCCACTCGGGGATGTGTGAGACTGGTTACTTTCACCTTAAAGGCTAGGACCAACTTGCCTAGCCCTGAGCTCCTATGCTCCTCATGGGGAAAGACAGGATTAGATGATGATGATGATGTAATCATTAGTTATTATACCAGTTTTCTACATGACTTACCAAGAAAAAAAATGCAGAAGAATTACTTAAATATATAAAACGACAAGTGGTTCAATAGCAATCATCAAGTAATATTACAAGTCACTGCATGTTTATTTTAAAATACCTATCATGTAGTTTTCAAACAGATTACACTAATGCGTCATATGGCAAATGCTGAAGTGAATGTACTGAAATGTTATTTATGAAAAAAGTATAATTTTCAAAACCGAAACATGTAAGACGAAACCGCCAGCCGAAATAGTGGGCACCAAATAAGTCTAACACTTGGTGCATGAGGTCGGTGCAGACGATCTTAAATTGATCTGTACTAATATTTTGTGTTCAGATGGCTTTTTAATACTTTTGTATGCAGATATATGAATGTAAATTTTTCACATATTGAAATAGTAAGGAAAGAGTATGAGTTGGTTTTGTTTCATATTTGAAGGCTCCCAATTCCTTGCATGCATCGGCTTTGGTCACCTAATGGCGGCGCTCCATGCTGCTCGATCTCTGTTAGCTTCCCTATTTAGTTCCTTATCTCTGAAGTCACACTCGATGACCTCATCCCAGGTCTTAATTGGTCTGCCTCTCACACCTCTCACTACTTTACCCCCAGCATTAACACTTCTCACTTTTTGCACCCAATTATCATCCACCATCCTCTCTACAGGCACAGACCATCTCGGTCTACCTCTCCTCATCACACCACCAATACAATCCAGTTCCATCCTACCTCTCGACTCTTCCGTCTTAAACCTAGTTCCCCCAGGCCACGCACTCAGGGACGCACTGCACATCCACCTAATCATTGCCATTTCTGTATGTTTGAGCCTGTGAATATCCTCTTCCTTTACTGCCCAGGTCTTCTGACCACACAGTATTACACCCGTAACACGACGCATACAAAGATTCCTTAGCACAGAGGGAGAGCCCTCTCATATGTCAGGAGAGGCAACAGCTCCCAGAACTTCTTCCAGCCACTCCTCACTCTAGCCACAGCCCCATTTCCAGCACATAACATGTCTCGGAAATAACAAAACTCTTCCACACACTCAGGAGACTCACTAGCAAGTTCAGTTCTTTCATGCCTGGCAGTCTCCACATTCTCTTCCTGACACCACACACATGAAATCAGCATTGTCTCACATTCTACCTCCAATTCCACTACATTTCTTATGCAGCCTCGTATCACAAACACTGCACCAGATGGAATTACTTCCCATGCCCTTGTGGCAGAATGCACATGGCCACTCTCCCTCTTCTTTGACTGCATCCCCCAGCCCTAGATATCATCACATTTGTTCTATCTGCATTTACCCTTAAGCCCTTGTGTCTCACTTTGTAAATCTTTCCTCTGTCTCCCTTTCATTCTCTGCAGTCAACACCAAATCAGCAGCATACATCTCCCACGGGAGTCTATTTCTGAAGTCACATGAAAGGGCTTCAAGTATCATAACAAACAAGGGGCTCAAAACTGACCCCTGTTGCACACCAAGATTCACGGAAAACTCCTCACGCAAATCTCCATTCACCCTTACCTGGGTGCAAGCACCCACATACATGGCCATAACCACCCTAACCAGCCAACTCCTCAATGCCACGCTTCCTCAGAGTGATTAATACCACCCTAATCAGCCACTCCTCAATGCCACGCTTCCTCAGAGTGATTAATTGGCATTTGAGCTAAGAAAAATATTTGTTTCGGAAATGAGACGTCATGCTGTTTCCATACCAACCACAATAACCTCTCACGGGACGACCGCATCATTGCATACGGTCTTCACCTGAGATCTACTAACATCTTGCAATCAAATTACTTTATATTAATTTCATATATACTGCAGATCTATGGATATAAATTTTTCATTTTATTGAAGTAATGAGAGGGCATGAACATTGATGGATTGAGCTAAGAACAAGGTTGGTCCCGGAAATGAGACAAGTGTGCTAAGTTACTTATCATAAAGGAATATTTTTTCCTCACTGTAGTGAGTAAATATGTTAATAATATTTTACCTGTGACTACAGTAATACTTGGAGTGCATAAGAGAAAGTAGTTTAGTTGACTGACTTTTAATGTATTCAATTAAGTTATCAGGTGATGGCAACTTTTGGGAGTTTGTGGCCATGGCAATTAATTTAGCCAATTTGTTGGTAAATTGTGTTCTGTAATACAACCACTGTGCATGGAGCTAATCATTAACATATATACTTGTGTATTATGAATTCCTTATCTCCGTTTTACGTATGAATGAGTTTCATTAGGACTGTACAGTGTACAGGTTATACTATTGTGTAGAGAACTTGGGCTTGATTTTTGAAAGCATCTTTTCACATGTACAAATTTTAACATGTAACTGATTAGCAGTAATGAAATATCTTCCAAACCGCAGATTGCAATTGGTCCCCAGTACATCCAGAAGATTGGAACTGCTGTGACATGAGTGTAGGGCACCATATCATTATTTTTTATTATTATTGATTTTTAAGAAGGCTTGTTCTTAACCCTTAGGCTGCAACATGCTTGTCAAACAGTACATTCATCATGTGGGAGATTTGGGGGAAAATGTTTCACTTCAGGGAGAAATACTTACATTCATCAGTATCAATTGATGCACAAGTACATCAGTCTTTCTGCTTACACATGAAACAAACTGAATGACTTGAGGTGCCCCAGTCATGTGTAGCGATGAGTTGAAAACCCCCTTGTTTTTGGTCAACTAGCACCTAAGCAGGCAGAAAGTAGCCACTACCAACATCTCCACACAAAATAAAAGTTAAGTCATCCTGTGTCTGGCCAATTATTAAATGTAAACACTATCATACAGAAATGTGAGAAAGCATACCACAGGCTGCGATAATAGAATTCTGAAAGGCATGTCATAGCCTAGGGGTTTATATACTGTACATTACCTCAGCCAGTTTACATTAGTTTTATGTATAACAGTTTTGTGAGGCTAGAGTAGAGGGGTCATGGTATATTGTTGTAAAGAGAGAGAATTTATGATATAAAAAATTAAGAATGTAATGCCACTGAGGGATGAGTGAGGCTGGTCACTCTCATCTTAATTGTCAGGACCAGCTTGCCTAACCCTGGGCATCTCTGCTCCTCATGGGGCAACATAGGATTGAATGATGGATGGATGGCAAATTAAGAGTGATACAAATTATTTTTAGCCATGTATCTTGTTAAGCAAGTTGACCTTTTGCTGTTTGACATGGTGCTCATACACTCACTCAGGTCAGTCTTTTTCTCACCTTAGTACCCACAAGTCATACTGTGGGTGATGTGATTACGTTGCACACAGTACTTATTAAACTGCTGGTGGTAATAACTTTTCTTATTGTGTAATATTTTGGCTTTACAGATCTTGAGCTCAAGAAATCTTGTGCATGTTCTCATAATTCTTTGCTTTTGAACAGTGTCACTGTTAGCACTTGTTATGACCTTAGACTCTGCTACTTTTGGATTGAATGGATACTTTGAATTTAACAGCTTCATATCTCATGGAATTATTGCAGTGTATTTATACATACTATTTCATCTTATCTCAGTAGAAAGGTTAAACTTTTTTCCCCTCATAAATAAAAAAATTGGTCAGTTTCAATCTCCACCATCCTTTTTTCCTATAATTTGGAACTACAAGGCATAGCAGTAATTTTTCCCTAAATACACGTCATTGTTACCATATTTGTTTTAGCTTAATCAAATATCAGGTTTTTGTTTGTCCATTTCTGAGGAACCAAAATCCTAATAAAGAACACAGAAATGATCTACCTTACATTTTTGCTCTACAGGGTACTTGGTGTTGTAATGAATTACGTTTTTGTTTCTGAGGAACCGAAATCCATATAAAGAACACAGAAATTATCTTCCTTTCATTTTTGCTTTACAAGGTACTTGGTGATGTCCTGAATTACTTTTCAGTGGTAAATTTTGCTTTCCGATATTCCGGACAAAACTGTTATTGATATTACGATTATGCAGTGTATAAAACATGTTTCATCCAGTAATCTTGTATTGTGGTAAAGATTGTGTATGATAATATGACTGATTTGTATAGGTACACCCTTGTTGACTGATTTGTATAGGTACACCCTTGTTGGGCTCTGCCTGTGACTGAAGCTTCTTTACCTCTACTTACCCCATTCAAGCTGCTGTGTATTGGGTGCTGTGGACTGTACTAACACTTTGTCTGATGTGGTCTGGTCTAACCACTAACAACCCTTGGCAAGCATCTCACTCCATCCTCCAACTAACCCCAGACTAGTGTGGTATGGAAGACTAGTGATTTTGTTGTTTGGTGCTAGATAACAAGAAATCACTAATCCTCCTACTGCACTGGCCACTAACCTGCATGACTGGTGAATCAAGGCTGCTGCTGCTGCTGCTCCTGCTCCTCCTCCTGCTGCTCCTGCCTCTTAGATATTGGATATAAAGCTGTTTTAATGCCTGAAGTGTGACTGTCAGATAGAATATGATTCTGTCAACTAAGGAACTAAATAAATATTACTGGGAATCCTGGGTATTGCAGTCAGGTACTGCTCCTTTGAATATTTATCTAGCTTAGCATTACTGGTAATGACTTGACAAAGAAATGGGCACATACTTGAATGTCCAAACAAGCATAGTGGTTCATACATTAATATGAAAAAGCCGATTTTTGATATGCTAGGAAATAGTACATGATGGCCCTTGTAAATTGCTTAAAAATTTTTGTCATTTGATAAGCTGCTAAACTTGGGATAACTGCTTACAGTGGTAAATACACTCTTTGTCTTTAATATTGTGTGTGTGTGTGTGTGTATTTACCTAATTGTATTTACTTCATTGTGATATACAGGAAATGAGCTACACTCGTGCGGTCCCGTCTCTGTTTCTCAATAAGTCAAATTTTGCTTTAAACTCCTTTAAATTTTTAGACTGGACGATCTCTTTGTCCAGGCTATTCCACAGATCTATGCATCTATAAGGAAAACTTTATTTCTTGATATCCTTCAAGCAGCTTGGCTTCTTCAGTTTCATTCTGTCCTCTTGTTACTCTCTCATCCCATACAAACAGATCTTCTCTGTCAATTTTATCTACTCTTATCATGGTTCTGAACACTGCAGTCATGTTGCCCCTCTTTCTCCTTTCCTCTAAGGAAAGCAAATCCAGCCTTTCCAGCCTCTCTCTGTATGACAGATCCGCCAGACTGGGGACCATCTTGGTTGCTGTTCTTTGTATTCTTTCAATCTTGTTTATATCTTTTTTTGTGTGTGGGGACCACACTACTGCCTCATATTCTAACTTGGAGTGGATCATGGCCATTATCAATTTTTTCATCATCTCATCCATCTTATGTTGGTCATGAGTTTATATGTCTCTCTAATTATCTTGTTAATGTGTTTTTCAGGTGACAAACTATCCTGGACCAGCACTCCCAAATCTTTCTTTTCTCTCACTTTTGTAATTGGTTCATTACCCATCCAATAATTTAGTGATGGCCTCTTGGTACTTTTACCCATTTCCAATATTTTACATTTTTTTGCACTGAATTTCATTTCTCACATCCGGCTTCAATCATGTATCCTATCCAGATCCTCCTGCAGCATTTTACAGTCCTCCACAACCTCTTCCTTCCTCAAGATCTTTGCATCATCGGCAAACAGATTTGCATAACTGTTCACTCCATCTACCATGTCATTTATGTAAATCAGGAACATTACTGGCACCAACACCGAGCCTTGTGGGACACCACTTGTTACTTCCCTCCATCCAGATGTCCTGTCTTTTATTAATGTCCTCATTTGTCTGTCTCTCAAAAAGTGTCTCATCCATTCCAGGAGGTTTCCCTTCAGTCCTCCTATATGCTCTAATTCCACATTAGTCTCTTATAGGGTACCTTGTCGAAGGTTCAGAGGTAGAGCATCGAGCTCGGGACCGGGGGGTCGCGAGTTCGAGCCGCGCCTGGGACTGCCGTGCCGGGAGGGGTAGCGCCCTCCTGTTACCAATCGGGGCTATATGATCTCATTGTAAGGTCTAGCTCGGGGATTCTTTAATCCTTTTTAATCCAAATCTAAATACACACAATCCACCCAACCGTCTCTGTCCTGTAGCCTGTCAGTCGCTCTTGAGTAAAGCTCAACAAGTTGGAAACACATGACCTTCCACTTCTGAAACCAAACTGATCATCTCTTCCAGATATTTTATCCATCTATCTTTCAGGATTCTCTTGCTCAATTTTGCAACCATGCTGGTTAGGGATACTGGTCTATAATTCAGGGGTTCTTCCTTGTTTTCTCCCCTATAAATTGGTACCATATTTGCCCTCTTCCATTCCCAATGCACTTTCCCCTCTGCCAGAGAACACACTGTTAACCCGTCCAGTCCCGACCGGTTTTTTACCCAGCTTACCCACAGATCCCGACCGATTTTTGACCTTTTGTTTTTTGGCTGAAACCTTCGCTTTTGTTGAGAAACATCGAAAATTCATAGGGAAATCGCGATCTTGAGGTAAAAAAATGTTGATACAGGTGTCACTCAACCTTACGTTTTCCTTCTTTTTTAGGGTACCTGGCTAAAGAAAACGAATTATGGAAGGGTTAATTAATTCGTCACTTTAAATTACGTATTTATTTCATTTATTTGGTATGAATTTATGTGTAGTACAAGTCTATATTGGTTTTCACACAATAATATAGGTGTTTATAAGCAATGTTCACCCACCCAAAACCCCAGTATATGGCACCTTCCTTTATGACATTACCACCTCATCACGTCTGTTTGTTTCTACCTCTAGCTTCTTTGTTTCTTTGTCCTCCACCTCAGGAATCACTTTCACTGTGAATTTCCTCATTGGAGAGACCGTGGGGCAACATAACTTTACTGGCTAGGTTACTGCTAACAGGTGAATTGCCCAGTGTGAGGGGGAGGGGGGTTAGGTGGGTCCAGGCAGTATCCCCGCTTGACAGCAGGTAGAGGAAGGTCTCATACATATGCCTACCAAAAATCACCCGCGAATGTTGAAAAATGTGCACACAGTGGGCCTTGCAACTGTGTGACGTACGATGCACGTCGTTGGGTCTGTCCGCGGAAAAAAGCAGCGACGCGCATTGTATGTCAGTGGGACTCGGCAGGTTAAACTGTGAATCTTATCTGCCAGTTGTTCTCTGCATTCGTTCATTAATCAGTCAGAGATTTCATCAAGTCCTGGGGGTTTCCTTACATCTTGAGTTTCCAGTAATTTATACACTTCCTGCACTTCCACTTTTACTGTATATCTTTTATCACTACATTTCTAGTCACTCCTTCCCCCTCCACAAACTCCCTTTCATTAGTGAAAACCGATTGGAAACATTTGTTCATTGTTTCAGCTTGCATTGCCTCATCTTTATAGACCTCTCCTTCTGCTTTCAGTTTGGTGATTCCTTCCCTTTGTTTCAATTTGCTATTGACAAATCTAGAAAACAATTTGGGTTCATCCTTACATTTGTCAGTTATAACTTTTTCAAAGTTCCTTTCTTCCTCTCTACGTATTCTTGTATATTCGTTTCTAGTTCTTTTATATTCTTCCTTTGTTCTGTTATTACTTCTCTTTCTCCATTTGTTCCATGCCATGTCCCTCTCTCTTTTTTGCTATCATACACCTTCTATTAAACCACTCCTTTTTCCTGTTTTCGTTCCCCCCTGACTTTTGGCACATATTTTTCCACTCCCAAATTATAGAGGTCTAGAAAGATATCCTCTGTATCTCTCTTCTTTCTTTGAATTTTCTCCAATCTGCATTTTCAAAAAATTTTCTCATTTCTAAAGTTTGCTTTCCCAAAATTGCATCTTCCCAGCCTATAAAGCTCATCTCTTGGCACCACGTTCCCTATTATCATTGGAACTCAGTGACCACATGATCACTTTTTCATATAGGACACAGATATTTCAAAGATTCAGTTACGTCAGGTTCTTTGGTTAGCAGTAAACCTAATATTGCTGGTGTGTCATCACCTCGGAATCTTGTCTCTTCTTTGACCCACTGGGTCATCACATTATTCATTGCTGTATTTAACAGTATAGTGCCCCACGAATCTTCACTGCCTCCTGAGTCCCATTCCTTCCATTTCACCTCTTTACAATTAGAATTATATTGTTGCTTTTCTCAGTCACTTTTTGTAGATAACTAACCATGTCTAACAATGTCTCCTGGTATTCATCATCATTCTATGCTCTTGTCGTAAGGGGAATATATACTACTGCCATATCTCT
>JAGKTI010004302.1:15170-51487 GCA_018397915.1 Birgus latro
TTTGTGTGTGTGTGTGTGTGTGTGTGTGTGTGTGTGTGTGTATTTCCCATGTAATTTGTATTCTAAAAAAATTATCTTCGCCCACATACATGAGAAGTTACTGTAGTGGAAACAGACAGTAACAGCACATTTTATATTACTTCCTTTTGAGATGTGGGGGTCAGAGCCAGGCTACTGTAGTGCAAAACATTTAGGAATGTGTGACTGGCCTACCTTGTGGATTTACATGCCATCCTGACCAGTGCCCTTTTAGATCACTAGACCACCCTGGTATATCATGAAATTTATGTATCATTCCATACATCTTGGAAAGGTTATATTCTGGTGAGAGCTGATTGGCCACATTAAAATATTACATGTACATAAAGAATAGATGCCTAGTGTTGGGGCACATAAGAGTAAAGGCCATGCCTAATGCAAAACAGTCTGAACACGTTGAGGTGACCGGAGGTTTTTTAACTGTGATATGTAGTCAGGGAAGGTTGGTTAGATTATTAACTTTGTGACCTGGACCATAATTGTCTAACCTGGCACTCCCCCTCCCTCCAAGCCCTGAAAAAGGCAATACTATATAGATCCTTGGGATTTTTAAAGGGATCTGTCTCAGTAGGCTCAGTTATTTTACCAGTCAGATTACACCCTTCAAATCATAACTGTCACATACATCATCCTCATCAGTCATGATAATCATCCTGACCTCATTTTCCCACCAAAGGATAGGGTGAGGTAAGGTCTAGGAAGCAAGGAAAAAGAAACCATAATAGAGGGAGAACAACAGTGTGCCCTGGGGTATAGACACACACATGCTCACCAACCATTCAAGCCTCCCCAGAGTCATTAATCGAACATCTGAGGTTGAATGTTCCTTTGTGTAGATCTGCATGTAAAAATGGACAAAGAACACCTGATTCCAACAGATTACATTCTGGGACCCCTACCTGATGGGCCTAAATCATCTGCACATATTTTTTATCCGCAGATACAGTATACTTCCCATTACATGCCAGATAATCAGTCTGTTGGGAGGAAGGGGAAGCCACACTTCTCATGTGTTCCTCCACACTTCAGGTCATGCAAGCAATGCAATCCTGTCTGTTATCTAGCCTTGTTAAATTAATATTAGTGTAGTACACATGGTGTAAAGAATCACTGCATGTAAAGAATGATCATCATGCATTATTGTCAGGTGTTAAGTTCAGCATTGGTGAACCTTTTCCATAAAACACAGCACAATGCTGGTTTTAAAGCCTGTCACAGACTGCATGAGGCAATATTGTGTTAGGCCATTTAGCGTGGACACCGTACTGGAGTCATGGAGATAATGAAAACAGTAAAGATTGTGGAATGGCTCATTGAGAACTAGAAAATAGAAAAAGTGAGTTTAAATAAAACAGTTTGGTTTTACTCTAGAAAGAAGCATGACTGATACAATGTTCAGTTATCTGAAAGCTGCAACAGAAATAACTTGGAAAGAATAGAACACTGTACTACATGCTCGTGGATTTGTAGATGGCATTTGATAAGTCCCAGGGATGGTAGTAAAATGAGAAAGCTGTGTGTTGATGAATGGATTGTCAGATTGATAATGAAAGTATATGATGGAGAAACAACACCTGTGTGAGTGAGAGGAAAGTTGAGCAAGGAATTTGTCGGTGTAGGGGTGTTTTAGTGTTCCATGCTGAATCCAGTGCAATTCATCCTGGCACATAAGGCATGTCAAGGGAGTTCAGGACTGAGCTATCTTAGGAGTCTTTTTATTCAAATGATTCAGTCTTATTGCTGAAATTATGCAGGAAGCGAGAGGGTTTTACTGTTTACATAGTGAATGATTGTGAGAAAGTGAGAGATTTAAAGTAACAGGGATTTAGAAACTGTGGGACTGAATGGACAAGTTTGTAAGAAACTGGATGTGACTGGGGTTACAGCCCTCTTTTAACATGAATTAGTGTAATGGCTCTTCTTCACATGTGTAGAAAGATTAAAAAATCCTACAGGATATAACTGAGAAAAAACTAGATTTGCTTGTGGTGTTAATGGAAGTGTGCCCTATTTCTTTTATTTTTTTGAATGGTGTGATATTTCCTTGTTTTAGCATTTTCAGTGAGTTTCATGTATGACATAGGAAGCTTGGATTTAGTGATAAATGTTAAGAAAAATGCTGCAAAGATTAGTTTGGCTACATTTTTTTTCTTTTTTTTTTTAATCAACATTAATGATACTGGTTTATCTCTGTTATTTGTCCCAAAGTTATTTTTGTAATTTTATGGAAAATGAGAGCGTTCAGTAAATATATGGGCAGTGTATTAGATAATATTTGTTCTGTTTCATTGTCATAACAGTAACAGTATCACAAATGCTGCTAGAAAAGTAAATTTATCATGTATTATGTTTCCATTACATTTTGATTGACTTGTAAATGTTACATCATTTTGCATTACTTAAAGTAACTTGTAGGTAAATCATTTAAATCATTTAAACTAACTGAACATGGATTATTTCAAAATTATGCTACTACTGTAAGTATGGCTTAGGTATTTTGCAGCATCCAATCCTGTATTACCCTTCTGGGGCTTTTTTTGAACTCTGGGCTAGTACAGTGCTTTGTAATGTTGACCTCAGAAAATTTTCAGTTTGCATCTAGAAATCATGATCATTCAAATGCTCATGTATGCTGACCAGTGACCACTGTACACGTCTGACACTGTCAAACTGCAACTCATGGATGCACCAGTTGCAGAACCTTTGGTTGGCATGTCATTTACATTCCATTCAATACATAGTACACAAGCTTTTTTTTTTTTTTTTTTTTTTATAGCAGGATTTGTGGAAGAATAACTGAACATCTTTGGAGAAAATTAATTTTGACCAAACCAAAACATTCACCCAATGTTTCAGACAGAAGTCATACAAATAGTTTCAGCATACTTTTTTAAAAATGCACTCTCCAAACTGGAAACAGTATTGTTACAGCAAAGATAGAGAATGCAAAATACTGTCAACACTAAGGAAACTTTATGATCAGCAATACTGTATACAGTGCACTGCGCTGTTTAAGATTATTAAGAAATCCTGTATGTGAAGCTACTGAATTATGCTCCAGAAAAAAATGTGCTTAATGCACTTTTCTTTGAAGATGTCAGTTGCATAAAGGTGAATCATGTCCCTGTAAGAGGAAAAGAGGTCAATCAGGCAGTTTTGTAAGTCTGAGACAATCTTAAAGACAAGTTTCATGTGTATTAATGTTGTCATTGTACTGATGTGTGAAGATGAATAGTTTCCAAGATTTATGGCTTGTAGGAGCAGTCACCAGTTTCTCAAATATATCTCTTTTAGTTACCTTCAAGAACCCAGCATATTATCACTAGCTGAGTTGGCTCTTTTTAGATTTTTTCCAAGCTGTATCCACCCCACCCCCACCCCCACCACCACCCCCACCCCCACCCCCACCACCACCACCACCACCACCACCACCACCACCAAATTTGATAACTGCTTCCTAATTGTAGTCTCCTGCAGGAGTCAAGTCTCTTACACTTGAGGCCCATTCCCAGAATGTTATCCCGTTTTCTGTTTACTAGCTTTGGCTTACCCTCAGAATTCAAGTCTCTTAACCCATGGATTGCACTTTTTTTTTTTTTTTTTTTAAATCTCACCCCTTGGTGTGCAAAAAATGATTTATTTATTTATTTATTTTTAAGGCTGTCTGGGCATTGCTACCCCTCATCCCACCCTAGGGTGGGAAAGGAGGTCCGGATGATGATGGTGATGATTTTTTTAGTTTTTGTTTATTATAAACTTGAGATAAACATCCAGGGAATCATCTGGTGAAAAAAAAAAAAAACTCTTTCTCTCTCCCCATCTTTGCGTAGGGCATGCGTAAATTTACATTGGTGAGTCATCATTCATTTTGTTATTTCGTTTTTGAAGGCTCCAACATGCTTGCATGCATTGGCCTTGGTCACCTAATGGCGGCTGTCCATGCTGCTCGATCTTTGGCAGCCTCCCTGTTCAGTCTCTTAACCCTTAAGTCACACTTAATGACCTCGTCCCATGTCTTTCTTGGTCTACCCCTCCCCCAATATTAACACTTCTCACCCTCTGTACCCAGTTATCATCCCCCATCCTCTCCACATGTCATGGGGGGGGGAAAAAAAATGTTTTATTATAAACTTAGATAAACCTCCAGGGCATCATCTGGTGAAAAGAAAAAAAAAAAAACTCTCTCTCTCTCTCTCTCTCTCCCCGTCTTTACATAGTGCCATGCGTAAGTTTGCGTAGGGGTGGAGTAGTTAGTGGTGATGCATGGCCAGCACAGCCTGAGCTGTGGCTCGCAACATGACGCTACCCAGCTTGAGCTGTGGCTTGCAGTCCATGGGTTAAACTTGAGGCCCATTCTCAGAATGTTATCCCTTTTTGTGTTTACTGGCTTGGGTGGTAGGTTGGGGCACTTATCATCCATTCACTTGATGTAGTGCAGCTTTCAGGTGGCTGCCTTTTTCTCTTCCTTCCTTGTATGTCCTTCTTTCCGTTCTGTCTTTCCTCTTCCCTCTGTTTGCAGATGACTCTACACTGAATGACAAGCCAAATGGTTTCCTGTAGACCAGGTAACCATTTACTATGCTGGGTGGTAACCATATAACCAAACTATGTGGCACCTAGTGGTTTAGTGGGTAATTAAGGCACTCCAACCAGCTTGAGCCTGTTTGTTTATATCTAGGGGGTGGTTGGGGTTTATTCCTCACGTAATGCCACTCAGGGATGAGTGAGGCTGGTCACTCTCATCTGAAATGTCAGGACCAACTTGCCTCGCCCCAGGCTCCTATGCTCTTCATGGGGCAATGCAGGATTAGATGATTAATGTATGTATGTACTAGCTTGGGCTTACCCTTCCACCTCAGAAATAACTAGTGAAGAAGACAAAACAGTGTGCCTTTGTCCATGCAGATGTGTATTATTTGTATCAAGTAAATCTGTTAATGACAAGTGGTAATCAGCAATAGTGTAATGATCAAATACTCTTTATCCTGCAGTGCATAGGTTATTGATTGTATTTTTCTTGTGACACATTTCAGTTAACCAGTATCTGAAAGCTACTCCATGTATCAAAGCCAGCTAGTTACTGACATTTTGTTTGGATATGAAATGTAAGATGGGTAATAAGTTTACAAGCAGTGAAACTTTAGCCTTGACACTGTGTACTTGGTGTGTTTCATGCCTTCCCACATTTGACTTTGTGGCAGGTAGTACCTCCTTTGTTTGATGGTAGCCTCTGTTACAGAGATGTCATATGTATACAGGTGATACAACCCATGATATGATTTGGTTGATCCATCTTCCAGAGTCCTTGCTTTGTTTCAGGCTTCCCACAATAGGGTGACCATAAAAGAAGTCTCCAGATTTTGGTTTGGCAAATCAGACCGTACATTCTTTTCCTTTCCCTCTCTCAGTTCACCATATACCAATTCATTGTTGCAGAACTGTCATCCCATTTTAAGTGGAGGTTTCCTTTTCTATTGTACCTTATTCCCCCCCCCCCCATCTCTACTTTACCTAAGCTGTAATATACTGTGTCATATATACTAATGAAGGAAGAACTCCAAGTATTTAATTGAAACGCACAGTAAAATTCTAAGCAGTATATTAGTTTTCAGTAAATATTAACATTTGGACACATTGCTTACCAGAGATTTTTTCATTTAAGATGTAGCCATGACAGTAGCACAGTATCTAGGCATTTCCTGGCTGTAGCTGTACAGTTATCTTCTCTAATTAGTAAATTGTTTTACCTTGTTTCTCCCTTTGTCGCTGAGTTTTCTCTTTCAGCGTTAGCTATTATTTTGGTTCCAGACTTTCCATTGAACATTTGGCAGGTGTTGCTTTAAATGAACATTTACATATGTAAGCTTATGCCTTCAGAATTTCTGTGTCACTAGCAGTACTTTCGTATTGGTATTGAGCTTTGTGATTAATAACTTTCTTCCTTTAGTGTGCTGGAGTATGGAGGTCAACATTACCAGGGTGGTGACTATGAGCATGACCAGTCTAGGTAATGGTCAGTTTTAACATCTTTTCTTTGTTCTGTGGGTATATTTTCAGACAGTCTAGCAACCATTGAAAAGGCCAGTTGTTACTGCACCATGTGCAGTTTTGTCGAATGACTCGCAGAGTATTTATTTCTTGTGGTTACTAGTCTGTAAGTTATTGCTGATATACTGTTGTGAATTATATTGATCTGGATATATGGAGACAGTGCTGCCATTTGTATAACATTACTGATAAACTGACCTTGTTTGTTTTCTGCCTCAGGGAGTTTGGGGGTCAGCCAGGCCGCAGATACTGAGGCACCACCTGAAAAGTCCAGCCATCGTCAGATTCTCACCTTGAAGAAGCAGACACGCCACAAACCAGTTAAAGCTAAAATTCTAGAGTTAGAGAGTAACACAAGTGCTGTAGAATGTTTACTGTAGGTTTGAGGAGCATCCCTGGGCAGTAGGGCGGCTCTGGCTGTAGAACACTCACTGATCACTGCTGACGTGTGGGCTTGATGTAGTGGCACTCTTGCAGAGCTCAGCGTCAGGTTGAAGGCCATCTTTAGCAATCTTTCAGCTGTTTATAAATGCAAATTTGATGTATGTACTTCAGGATAGTAATCAAAGCTTGGGAGAAGCACAAAGGGAGTTGTATTAGTTCTTAATACCTGTTTCAAAGATGGCATGGGTCAGCTGACCTGTTCAGGGTGACTGTTGGTGGAATGACCTTGTAGGTAACGGACAGGATTCCATCCAATATTTCCAAGTAACTGTTAATCAAAAGCATAACCTGTATAGTTTTTTACTTCCAGCCAGTGTTTATGTTGATCAAACCAGACTGCATACTGATTTACTTCTGCTGCTTAATGTCATTACCTAATATGATTTTTAGGTACTCCACCTTCAACATTTGAAAAGATATTCAAGGAAGGGGAAATTCATCAATATTTAGACTTCACCTTGGAAGCCTAACGTCCACTAATGAACTATGAATATTCAGGTATTTGACTAAATAACTAGCTCCAAAGTAATCACTGATGTATTTTTATACAATTTATTGTCATAATATTTGTTTCATGTTATACTACATATGGATAACTAATGAATGTTGTCACATAAATCTCCCTCTTAGCACTACTTCCAGTATATTCTTTAGTCCTCCTGTTGCCCAGCCAGGCTCTGTCTTGTACCTGGAAGGGCAACTCTTTCTCCTCTCTCTTTCCTCAGAATTTATCTCTTCGTAGAAAGACTGTCTCCGTCTTAGACGGCTAATAGGAACCTTATGGTAACCTTTTAAATCAAGAGCTTGTTTTGATGAGGGTTGTAGTCATGTTTCCTGCCTTATAACTCCCATGCTGAGACCCTGACTGTTAGATGTCGTACCTTCACGTAGAGGCTCTCCTGCCTATTGCTTAGTTCTTGTTTTTCTGTGGGATGTACCAGAGATGTTTACTTAGCTGAGTTTGATGTGAAGAAGGTTCTACTGTATCATGATTTTTCTGTTATTAGGAGCATAGTAGATAATGATCCTTTTCCTAGCAAACACTTAAAATGTAGTGAAAATCAATTATATACATAAATATATATATATACAGTATATAAATATATGAGACTTATTGTATGCAGAGTTCATAGTCTGGACATAGTGGAAGTTGTTGCAGAGGTCAGTTCCGGTTAAGTTAACATCTAAGATACTTCCCTGGTATGTTTGTATGTCTGTACCTGATAATTGAAGCCATTGTCCGTGTACAAAGGTATCGTTGTCATCACTTTAAGAAAGACAAAGGACACTCGCCATAACTTCTCCGTGCCCCAACAGGTCTCCCCCCTCCCCTCCCCCTCCCATTCCCTCCAACACACCTGAGATGTCAGTCCCCTTTCCCTCAGTTTTTCTTGTTACATGATTATATGGAAAATGAAGATCATGCTCCTGCCAGTAGAATATATTCTCTGTTTTGGAGTTGCTTTTGTTTGTGTTATGCTTTTGTTTGAATCAATTTAGGTTTCAAAACCTTCTATAAACTCTTACAAAGTGTGACTTGGCTACTTGTGTTTGAGGAGTTTATTGCAGTCATCCCTGCTTTTGTAGGTAAAGTAGACATTCCATGCAGCCCACTTTTGTTATAAATGGTCATATTTTTTGTAATACGCCTGCCAAAGCCTGCCACTCAACAAAATGTTGATTGATGGTTACAGGGTCAAGTTGTTTGCCAGGCCCAGAGGAGTTTGTGTTTTGCAATTTTTAAAGCCTTAGATTATAAGATTTATGAGTCTTGGTTATTTGTAATGTTAACTCCCCCTTCCCCCAACTTGTAGTACTGTACCTCTTGGCAACACTGGCAAGAGTTGGTCAAGTTTCTTATTTTATTTTCCCCAGTTTGGAGCAAGCTTTTCCTTGTAACGTAAGAAAGAGCCTTAACTCAACTCTTATAGAAACTAGGTACTCAGTCCCCATTGCCTGCATACATTAGTATTTGAAGTTATTACCTCGTATAGAGTTTATGTCCAATGTATCTACAAATTCTAACATGAAACACTATTTGCTCCTCAGGGGATCAAATTTAACTATGCATCAACTGGCCCAAGAGGGAATAACTCATTTAAGGTGAAGATCACAACAGCAAAAGTCTGAGTTGTGGCCTTCCATGAGAACTTTTGACCACACTGACACACATGTAGTTCTTCCCATGTAGTGAAACTCTGGTGTAATGTTTTCTGCATTACCTACAATTTCACACACTTCACAAAATGGTCTTGGAGGTAAGGAATATTAAATCTTGAATGTCTAAGATGTGCCTACGGTCCCCTGACTAGCAAGTATTGTCTTGCAATTTGACTGGATGTTCACATGTAAGAGATTTGATTTATACATAAGGACCAGACACTGTTACTTGTGTCCATAGTTTAAAACTCTTGAAGCCATCCATTTTGTAATGTGATTAATGTATTTTGCATTCATATAAAGGAATAAATACCGGAAGATGTCTCTCTCTTTGTCTTACATTTATATTGTTAAGGTTTCCATGAATGAATGTAATTATCCTGTTATATTTATCTGTTGTCAGATGCATTCATCCAGAAAGGGGTAGTCACCAACAAACCTCCTCCATGTCACTGTCACTGCCATCTATAGTCTATTTGATTGGCCTGTGCACCTGAGATGTATAGGGCAAGTAGGGTGTGTTTGATTTGCGGCTGCTGATTGGCTGCCGATGACGTCATTGAAATAAATGGAGGCATGTATTGTACTGCAACATGTGGACGTAGGTGTACACCATGGGTGGATATTATGGTGCAACATGTGGACGAATGTGTACACCGTGGGTGGATGCAGTGCAATATGCAGACGTGGGTGTACTCCGTGAGTGGATAATTTACTTAAAACGTCACCCATCGTTTTATTAAACTTTATAATCAACTTTAATTTTCTTTGATAACAGTAAACTTTTTAAGCTAATTTTGCCCTCTTTAGCTTCAGAAATTATTCGATATTTAAACTGGCTACTTATACTGCAGGCAGTTTAAAAATATAAATATATACAGTAGGCACGGAAAGTGTTGACGCCATCTTAAAAAAGAAAACATTCTTGTGGTTAGCAAGGAGAAACAAATAAATTAACACTCACCATTGAATTTAGTATTTACTGGCATTCACCTTCACCTTTATTATCTTCTTAAGGCGTCTGGGGAGACTGATGGCGTAGTTTTGCAGGACAGATGGACTAAAACTGCTCCATAGCTGCAGCCTCAAGTTTAGGCAAAGATGATGTGTCCATACCACGCAGCTTCCGCTTCATGTGCGCCCATAAATTCTCAGTGGGATTGATATCTGGGCTGTTTCCGGGCCAATCTCGAATAAAGGGAACCTCACAGTCTGTTAGCCACTGTTTCACTGACTTTGCAACATGTGCAGGGGCAGAATCTTGCATAAATACTCTTGCCTTGGTTTTATCAAAAGAGTCACTTAAAACATCACATAAGACCCCCAAATAATTGTTCTGGTTCACTTTTTCATTTGCAGGTAGAAGTACCAACCTACCAACACCATAATATGTAAAGCAGCCCCAAGCCATGAGTGAGGCTGGGTATTTAACAAACTTGGAAGTGTACTTAGGATCCAGGGGGTCACTGCCTGGTTTGTACACTCGTGATGAAGGGGTACCAGTGACAGTAAATGTTGACTCATCACTCCAAAGCACAGTTTTCCATTGCTCCTCACTCCAGGCAAGATATTTCTTACAAAAATTTACTCTCTTTTTCTTCTGAAGTGCAGTTAGCAGTGGTTTTTTACGAGCACAAAAACTCCTGTAGCCCAGATCGTCATGCAACAGCTGCTGCACACTTCTGACACACACATCTGCCAGCAACTGTGGGTTCTTTTCTTTTAAATCCCGTGCTGTTAGCTTTGGATCCTTGCTAACTTGCCTTGAGATCAGCTGACGGGTCCTGAAGGTTGTCTTACGAGGTCTCCCAGGCTTGGGAAGTGGAGTGGGAGGAATGGCCTCCCCACTGTCCTTGAACCGCTTCACCAGTCTCTGCACTGTCCTCAGTCTAACACCATCTGATTTGCAATAAATGGAAGTTTGTGGCCAGCTTTGTATAAAGTAATCACTTCCACACGTTTGTTCTTGCTTGTGGTTACTTTAGGCATGATGAGAATGTGGTAGGTAACCAAATAACTGTGTTATTTGAGTCAAAACATGCCCTCGTGGTGCATCAGACACAGAGACAATCCTCCTCCTGTGGCTGCCCAAACATTACTGAGCCTGCTCCTGTGGTGCCAAACCTATCAAGCAGGGTTGCCAGCTCCCGTTGAAAAAGCATCAGCTCATTTCGCATCACAGGGGAGGGTAGTATTGACCCTACTTCACTTAATGCGAAGAAGAATGACGTCGGCAAAAAAAGTCAATACTTTCCACGCCTACTGTATATGTGTTAAAATAAGAAGAGTTGTAGATTTACATCATCAGCCGCGAATCAAATACACCCTACTCACTCCACACATCTCGGCTGCACAGGTCAATCAAATAGTGTATACTTGCCCTCAATAAAGCTCACACCTTCACCCCTCAAAAACCTTTCCACTGCTTCCTTCCATCTCATCCATGGTCCCCCCCCCCTTCACCTGGCTCATAAACAGGTGACCATCTACCACAGTAGCTACATTCCTGAAGGCTGTGTGTTTAGCAAAGGTCATTTTCAACTAGTATATCCTATGCAAAAATAGTGACATTGTTACATCCCAAAGCCTTGTGGAAAGGGGGTTCATGGTTTATAAAATTAAGTTTTGAAGAATGGAATGTATTTACTCACAGTACTGCAGAGCTCTGTTGGTGCATGTATCTCTCAAAATTTGGACATTTTATCAATTATAAAGTGAGATAACTTGTATGAAGAAAAATGAGTTCATCTATAGTTTTACTCTGAACATAACACTAAGCATTCTTACTTGTTAACCTTCCCAAACAACTGACCAATGTACTATATTCTTGTTCAAATCACAGTGAAAACCTTGTTTCATTACACCCCTGCCAGAAAGTCAACAGACTGGCAGTAACTGCTGATTGCGGGGGTGGAAGGTGGGATCGGGTTCCTTTTCTTGCCTGACCAAGGGTTACCTTAATAATTAAAACTCTTAACAATAAAATAGTTTACAGTCAAATTATCAGACTGAAAGATGTAAAAACAAAATGGTCTGTAATAGTTAACTGTTATGAAGCCTTGTTTACACTGTAAATCTGACAATTCTTTATAAATAGCCTACTTCCCTAGTCTCCTCACAACCACCAACAGTGTACGTACTGTATAATACTTTACACACGTTTACACATATGGATGGATGTATATGAGGGAGATAGCCTTTTTGCTTGTATAGGGCAACAAATAAAAAATAAAAAATCTGGTATACTTTGAGAGAGAGGGATTAATTGAGTTTAAATGGAAAAAAAAAAATGTTCACTGAATTCTACGATTTCCATAAGGACAAAAATAGATGGCTGGGAATGTTAATCAGCCAACGTATCCCACTACGTTACAGGGGTTGACGCCAGCAAGGGCATGTGGCCAGAAAACTTTGCCCTAGTGGCAGACTTTTGGGGGGAGGCATGATGAGGGTTCCGCCGGCATAGATCATGGGTCCGGGGTGAGATGGGGCTCGAACCTGTGCTAGAGGGTACAGGGCATTGCGGTTCCCAGGCTGCCGCTCCCGCTCAATAGAGAGGGGCTCAAACCTGGGAGTAGTGCCCTGGAGGCTGCCCTATCAGTGGGTGTATAATGGCGGGGCAGTTGCAGTGCCAAGGCATGTTTGGAGGGTGTCCCTGCAGCTGTCCTGGCAGGGTACCCCGAGGCCACTACTACAGCCACTGGTAAGCTGGTGGGCTAGGGGTCCCAGATCCATTTCCTGGACCTAGGACTGTGCAATGGGTTGGGCCTTTGGAATGTTTACCCTCCTTTATCTTACCGACTATGATTTACAAGTATGAGCATCAAAGCAAGCCTGAGGACAGCAAATCACCCACGGGGTTTAGGGTGGGTTCGTGGAATGTGGGAAGTTTGAGGGGAAGAGCGGTGGAAGTCGCTGAGGCATTCAGTAAGAGGTGGGTGGATGTGGCATGTTTGCAGGAAGTCCGGTACAGGGGTAGATCAGCCAGAAAGATTGTTGGGAAGGATTGCTACTATAAGTTGTTTTGGCTGGGGGGAACTGACGGATATGGGGGTGTGGGTGTGTTGGTTGCGGAGAAATGGGTGGAATATGTTATGAATGTTATGAGAATAAGTGATAGGAAATTACAGTAGTAGTGAAACTTTGATTGGTAAGAAAATGATTTCATTTATATCGGCATATGCTCCACAGGTAGGATTGGATGACGCAGAGAAGGAAAGATTTTGAGATGATTTAATACGTGTAGTAAGTGGTATGGGCGATGATGAGGTAGTGGTTCTGGGAGGGGATTTAAATGGTCATGTGGGTGAAGCAGCTCAAGGTTATGAAGGAGTCCATGGAGGATGTGCAGATGGTGTGAGGAATGCGGAAGGGGAAAGAATACTCAAGTTTGGGGAGGCTATGGACATAATTGTGTGCAACACACATTTTAGAAAAAGAATGAGTCGGTTGATTACGTACGAGTCCGGGGGAAATAGTAGTCAGATTGATTATTTTCTGGTCAGGAGGGCTGATAGGAGGTTAGTGAGGGATGTTAAAGTTATAGGAAGCGAGGAGTGTGTGCAGCAGCACAAACTGTTGATTTGTGACATGGTGCTTAAGGAACGAGTGATGAGAAGAAGGACATATGTACCTAGGAGGGAAATATGGAAGCTGGGAAACCAATCAGTAAGGGATGCCTTTTATAGCGAGATGAGAGTGGTGGTTGAACAGGGAGCCGTAGATAGAGGAGTCAATGAACAGTATAGAGCCCTTAAAAAAACCTCTTCAGAGTTACCGATGCAATATGTGGTTGGACAAGAGGCCCACCAAGACATAAAGTAACTTGGTGGTGGGATGAGGGTGTAGAAGCTGCAGTTAAGGAGAAAAGAAGGCTTTTACGGGAATGGAAGAAGGGTGGTAACAGGGAGGAGTACTTGGCTGCCAAGCGCAGGGCTAGAAGAGAGGTATACAGGGCGAAGTCTGAGTCACAGAGACTTTTACTTGATAATCTAAATCATGGAGAAAGGAAAAATATGATTTTTAGGGTGGCAAATCAGGTGAAGAGGGATAATCGGGATATTGTAGGTAAGCAGTGTGTGAAGAATGATGAAGGAAGGGTAGTGGTGAACAGTGAGGATATAAAGATGCATGGAGAAAGCATTATAGCTGGCTGTTGAATGAGGAGTTTGATTGGGATAGGGAAGGTTTGGAGCCAGCAGATCCAGTGTTTGGCCCTTGGCCTTTGATTGACGCTGCTACTGTGAGTGAGGCAATATGCAGGATGCGAGTGGGGAAGGCGGCAGGTGTGTCTGGGTTGACTGCTGAAATGTTGAAGGTCTCAGGAGATACTGGGGTGAGGTTAGTCACTGACCTGATAAACATGATTATACTGTATATGAGTGTGTTGTCCCAAATGATTTGCTGAAGAGTGTAATCGTAAATGTGTACGAAGGGAAGGGTGATGCCCTAAAAAGGGGAAATTACAGAGGTATAAAGCTCTTAGATCAGATAATGAAAGTAATGGAGAGAGTTCTAGAAGGTATGATTAGAGAAAGAGTGAATACCAACGAGATGCAGTTTGGGTTTATGCCAGGCAGGGGGGCCACTGATGCCATATTCATTGTTCGACAGCTTTAGGAAAAATATATTGGAAAGAAAAGGGAACTGCATTTTGTTTTTGTTGATTTGGAAAAGGCCTTTGACAGAGTCCCTAGAGAGGTGGTGAAGTGGGCAATGAGAAAGCTAGGGTTGGAAGATTGGCTGGTTAGGGTGGTTATGGCCATGAACGTGGGTGCTCGCACCCAGGTAAGAGTGAATGGAGCTTTGAGTGATGAGTTTCCCGTGAATGTTGGTGTGCATCAGGGGTCAGTTTTGAGTCCCTTGTTGTTTATCATGGTGCTTGAAGCCCTCTCACGTGACTTCAGAGATGGACTCCCATGGGAGATGTTGTATGCTGATGATTTGGTGCTGATTGCTGAGAATGAAGGGGAGGCTGAGGAAAGATTTAAGAAGTGGAGAGATGGTATGGGGCACAAGGGCTTAAGGGTAAATGCAGATAAAACAAAAGTGATGATATCTAGGGTTGGTGGCGGTACAATCAGAGGAGAGGGAGAGTGGCCATGTGCAGTTTGCCACAAAGGTGTGGGAAGTAATTCCATCTTGTGCAGTGTCTGTGATAAGTGGGTGCACAAGAGATGTAGTGGTATTAGAGGTAGACTGCGAGATAATGCTGATTTCATGTGTGCGGTGTGTCGGGGAGAGCAGGAGGAGATTGTTAGGCGTGAGAGGGTTGAACTTGCAGGTGAGTCTCTTGAGTGTGTGGAGGAGTTTTGTTATTTGGGAGACATGTTAGGTGCCGGAGGTGGGGCTGGAGTTAGCTCGGTTGCTAGAGTGAGAAGTGGTTGGAAGAAGTTCAGGGAGCTGTTGCCTCTCCTGACATTGAGAGGACTCTCCTTACGTGCTAAGGGGTCTTTGTATGCAGCATGTGTTAGGAGTGTGATGCTGTATGGTAGTGAGACCTGGGCAGTAAAGGAAGAAGATATTCGCAGGTTCAAACGTACAGAAATGACAATGATTAGGTGGATGTGCAGTGCGTCCCTGCGTGCAAGGCCTGGGGGGGCTGGGCTTACGATAGAAGAGTTGAGAGGTAGGATGGGACTGGAGTGTATTGGTGTTGTGATGAGGAGAGGCAGGCTGAGGTGGTTTGGACATGTGGAGAGGATGGGGGAGGATAATTGGGTACAGAGGGTGAGAGGTGTTAATATTGGGGGAGGGGTTGGGAGGGGTAGACCGAGAAAGACATGGGATGAGGTCATTAAATGTGACTTAAGGGTTAAGGGACTGAATAGGGAGGCTGCCAGAGATCGAGCAGCATGGAGAGCCGCCATTAGGTGACCAAGGCCGACACATGCAAGCATGTTGGAGCCTTCAAAAATGAGCGANGTATAAAGCTCTTAGATCAGATAATGAAAGTAATGGAGAGAGTTCTAGAAGGTATGATTAGAGAAAGAGTGAATATCTATGAGATGCAATTTGGGTTTATGACAGGCAGGGGGACCACTGATGCCATATTCATTGTTCGACAGCTTCAGGAAAAATATATTGGCAAGAAAAGGGAATTGTATTTTGTTTTTGTTGATTTGGAAAAGGCCTTTGACAGAGTCCCTAGAGAGGTGGTGAAGTGGGCAATGAGAAAGCTAGGGTTGGAAGATTGGCTGGTTAGGGTGGTTATGGCCATGAACGTGGGTGCTCGCACCCAGGTAAGAGTGAATGGAGCTTTGAGTGATGAGTTTCCCGTGAATGTTGGTGTGCATCAGGGGTCAGTTTTGAGTCCCTTGTTGTTTATCATGGTGCTTGAAGCCCTCTCACGTGACTTCAGAGAGGGACTCCCATGGGAGATGTTGTATGCTGATGATTTGGTGTTGATTGCTGAGAATGAAGGGGAGGCTGAGGAAAGATTTAAGAAGTGGAGAGATGGTATGGGGCACAAGGGCTTAAGGGTAAATGCAGATAAAACAAAAGTGATGATATCTAGGGTTGGTGGCGGTACAATCAGAGGAGAGGGAGAGTGGCCATGTGCAGTTTGCCACAAGGGTGTGGGAAGTAATTCCATCTTGCACAGTGTTTGTGATAAATGGGTGCACAAGAGATGTAGTGGTTATTAGAGGTAGACTGCGAGATAATGCTGATTTCATGTGTGCAGCGTGTCGGGGAGAGCAGGTGGAGATTGTTAGGCGTGAGAGGGTTGAACTTGCTGGTGAGTCTCTTGAGTGTGTGGAGGAGTTTCGTTATGTAGGAGACATGTTATGTGCTGAAGGTGGGACTGGAGTTAGCTCAGTTGCTAGGGTGAGTAGTGGTTGGAAGAAGTTCAGGGAGCTGTTGCCTCTCCTGACATTGAGGGGACTCTCCTTACGTGCTAAGGGGTCTTTGTATGCAGCATGTGTGAGGAGTGTGATGCTGTATGGTAGAGACTTGGGCAGTAAAGGAAGAGGATATTTGCAGGTTTAAACGTACAGAAATGACAATGATTAGGTGGACGTGCAGTGCATCCCTGCGTGCAAGGCCTGGGGGGGCTGGGTTTACGATGGATGAGTTGAGAGGTAGGATGGGACTGGAGTGTATTGGTGTTGTGATGAGGAGAGGTAGGCTGAGGTGGTTTGGGCATGTGGAGAGGATGGGGGATGATAATTGGGTACAGAGGGTGAGAAGTGTTAATACTGGGGGAGGGGCATGGGACAAAGTCATTAAGTGTGACTTAAGGGTTAAGGGACTGAACAGGGAGGCTGCCAAAGATCGAGCAGCATGGAGAGCCGCCATTAGGTGACCAAGGCCGACGCATGCAAGCATGTTGGAGCTTTCAAAAACTAAACGAATTTTGACGAAGATGAGGGAAAAGGGTCAATCTAAAATATACAATGATCCTTTGATTATCACGCACTTGGTTATAGCAGTTTTCATTATCACTGCAAGATGAAAATCTGCACTCCTGCTGTCATCGTGCATTTTTTAGCTCAAGACCTTCATTATTGTTCACGTCAGCTGGTTTCTGCTGAGTGATGGTGTAAAATCTGAGAGATTCAAAGATGAGTCTACTGCAGCAGTTAATCCCAGGTGATGAAGACCACTAACCCCCCACCCCTAGGCCTCAGAAGCCCTTAGCTCAAGCCCTTCATTGGTCTCTATATGGCATGTGTTTATTTCTTACTGTGCCCTTTTCATCATTTTCTATTAACCTAACCATGCTTATGTGTTTATGATACTCACCATAACATGATATATGGATATGGTGGGTCTCAGTTGTGGTAAAAAGGAAAACTTGGGTTTATGAGTGGGGTGCCCAGCCAGTACCATCCATCCATCAATCATCCAATCCAATTAGGAAAAAACCCATAGGTCCTGTGCATTCATTATCACGCAATTTCAATATCACACACTAGGTGCACTACAAATTATATGTGATAACCAAGGAATTGCTGTACTGTACATGCAAGAGGCAGATCGAAGAAGACAGGTTGAGGTCATTGTGACCTCGAGGATAAAGGACCGAATAGGGAGGCTGCCTGAGATCAAGCGGCATGGAGAGTCGCTACAGGCGACCAAGGCTAACGCATGTAAACATGCAGCATTCAAAAACAATCCCATATGAATGAAAACATCCCCCACTGTGAGACTGACTGGGAGATTTAAAAAAATAAATAAATATAACATAATGTTTAAAAGTAACATATGCCACTCCACAAACATGAGTTTTGTGTTTGAGAAGCTCATATTAGAGGAGGTATAACTGTACAGTCTCCATATCAGTTTCCCATTCTCAATCCTCGCCACATGACTAAACCATCCCAGTATTTTTCCTAATGCTTTCTAGCACATCAATGCCTTACCTTCATCTATAAACTATATATAAGCTTGCAACTACTGAAACCTGTTATGCACGATAAACTACTTTGCTGTGAGCAGGGATAATGGGGAATGTTGATGGTGTGGTGTACAATATGCCCATGGATACATGTAAGTCATTGGAATTACTGGAACCTTGGGGGATTTTTAACATTAGACCATACCTCAAGACCAAGGATATTTTCAGCCATGGCTTACCCTATCAGGGAGAAAATTGGGTTACATCAACTCTTATCGAAAATTTCATTACCAAGTGTTGTACTGTTGCATCATGACTATATGCAGGATGTTGTCACTGTATTTTTATTAGCAATAATAAACCATGATTATCACAGAAAAAATACAAGATTATAATTAATTTCCATCAATAATTATACTTTTATCATGCATTTCATCATTATCGTCTTCCTGACCTCCTTTCCCACACTCTAAGCCCTAAGGTGAGGAGGGATCCAGAGAGTAAGTTTGCCCAACTGAATGAGCCATACTCCCCATTCACGCCTCTGAAATACTAGCTCCTGATTAGGTTAACAAAAAAAAAAAATCTGGATGTTTCTTCACACTCTCTTATCTCTGCCAATTCAAGAAATGTCATGTTAAAAAGTGCCAAACCCTGGTTACACACTCCTCCACACAAAATTTATCCAGCCAGATTGATAGCTCATTTCCCTAGCCTCATTAGCCCCTCTACCTGTTTTTCTCAAACATTTATTTACCCTATCTACCCACATGCCTCCTCCCACCTTCAAATACTGTATACCCTTTTACCACACTAGGAAACCATTTACTATGCTGGGTGGTAACCATACAACCAAATTATGGCACCTGGTGGTTTAGTGGGTAATTAAAAGTACTCCAATTGGACTGAGCCTGTGTAGGTTTATATGCAAGGGGTGGTTGGGGTTTACTGCTCACGTAACGCCACTCTGGGACGAATGAGGCTGGTCACTCTCATCTTAAATGTCAGGACCAACTTGCCTAGCCCCGGGTTCCAACGCTTCTTTATGGGGCGACATGGATTGGATGATGGATGGATGGCTACTGTACTCATACCCATTCTCCCCAAGTTTTTGACTCCATTATCACCATATGGGATACTTTCGCAACCCTACAATACAGGTTTGACTATACAGTAAGACCTCACTCTAACAGACTAATTGGGGCCCAAGCCAGTCCGAAAAATGCGAAATTCCGATAAAAGCGACATCCAGACTTACCCCTGCTAATCCGGACTTTTTCCGATATATCAGACATTAATCCGGATTGCATCAGTGGTTTTCACCACCATTGCAGTATTGTACTGTGTTATACCTTCACTACATTAATCAAATGGCATAATAATACTGTACTGTGCAATGAAAAACATGTCATTTACTTGTCTTATTGTGGTGAACATAGCTGAAGTGGTCAGGCAGTCCGGACTGCTTTCTGGCTTTATCGGACTTTTTCTGATATATAGGAGTTTAGTCCGGTAGCTCCTCGAGTCTTATAAAAGCAAATTCCGGTCTATTGAAGTCCGTTATATCGAGGTTTTACTGTAATGTGGCTATGGTAATTGGTCAACAACAAAACAGTGTTATGGAAGACACATAGCCCACAGGAGGAACATCCTCCTTTGAGTCATCCCAATTGACATTCCAAGCCTGCCTTAACCCCTCTGATCCAATGTTATATTTTTCATTTCATTCTTGCTACTTTCAGACAGCTCTGTTCAGTTTAAGGACACCTCAGGTTGTGAAGGGGTTCATACAGACTGCATATTAACCCATTCACTACACACAGGCTTCTCAAAGCTGAACAAAATCATCTGGAGGTTCAAGAAATAATACAAAAAATGTCAATGTAGTGGAGTTAAAGGCCTTAAACAACGATAAATACAATTATAACCGTGCTTTTTTTCTAACTAAATGGAGTATGGAGGCAGACCACACCATCATCAGGCCACTACCCATACCATATGAACACTGATGTCCTCATCCCAAACCAGACGGAGCATCATCCACACCATACTATCACCTCAAACAAGTGAAACTGAGCAGTTACATACCTCGCACTGTATGATACACGCCAGAAATTCTACACTGGAACATGTATGAGCCATGTCCCACACTGTGGTGGATTACCCATGCCACTGTAAAGTTAGAAACTGACGTTCTACTGCACTGTAGGTGATTGGTGTTATGGGTAAGCTTACTGTACTTTTGCATTTCATAATTTTACCCAGTATCGTTTTCTTACTTTAAAATGCAAGCTTCCTCTTTATCCAAGTTAAAACCACAACAATACAGTAATCCCTCAATTACACAAATGTCCATTATCCGAACAATTCACTATCTGGACACTGCGATCTGGCTGTTCGAAACCATTATTCGTACATTTTCCATTTTATCCAGACAAAATGCTTGCGTCCAGTAGGAAATTATGGGCGTGCGAACATTTTCGCCCAGCCGGGATGCCTTTTTTTCATGCTTTTTCAAGTCACTGCTGAGTATGCCTCTACAATGGTGATTGCTTGTCTGTGGTTGATGGGTCTGCTTGACCCGATAGGTAGTGTAAAACACCAGGAATATGAGTTGTACCTGGAATGAGTGTTGTAATGAACTGTAGTGGCTTTTTACAATGGCTTTCAAAGTTGGGGTACCGTATATATGAAAGGGAGCCTGAGGTGAAGTCATTATCCTGACAGATCTATTATCCAGACATGCTTTGGATTATGTAGGATAATCAAGGGATTACTGTATAACATTGGTTCTATGTGGTCATGTTAAGTGGCCACTGATAATCACTTTTAAATGGAATGTCCCTCCCCCGCAAGTACATAGCCAGTCATAATACAGTATATGGTACTGTACTCATTCTACACTTACAGCAGCAAAATACATGCAACAAAAGTCACACTACACTCATTATTGTAAACACTTCAAGCTGCCCAATATTTGCAACAGATACAGTAACAAAAAAACATTTCATGGTTCAAATATAAACACAATGCCCTGTAACAAGTAACATAAAGGTGAATGTGGAGACAGTGGGGTTATGCAAACAAACCAGCTAAATTTAATATTGTCAGGGAGCTGTCGACTCTCCTGACACCAAGGGGGCTCTCCCTCCGTGCTAAGGGGTTCTTGTATGCTGCAGAACATGTGCCCCATACAAGGACCCCATAGCACAGAGGGGAGGAGTGTGGTGCTGTGTGGCACCATGACCTGGGCAGTGGGGGAAGAGGATATTCGTAGGTTCAAACATTCAGAAATGACAATGATTAGATAGATATGTACGGCAGTGCATCCTTGAATATGAGGCCTTGAGGGTGGGTGGTGCAAGGATTACGATTGAGGAGTTAAGAGGAAGGATGAAACTGGAGTGTAATGATATTATGAGGAGTGGAGGAGTACCTGTAGACTGAGATGGTTTGGGCATGTGGGAGGAAGCAGCAGGTGAGAAGTGTGAATGACTGGTGTAGGGTTGTGAGAGGCAGAATGAAAATGACCAGGGACAAGGTTATAGAATGCAACCTCAGGGATCTGGGGCTGAATAAGGAGGCTGCAAGAGAATGACCAGTGTGAAGAGCTGCCATTTGGTGATCAAGGCCAATGCATGCAAGCATGTTAGAGCCTTTGTAAACAACACAATACAAACGATTAATGGTGAAAAGTGAAAGTTCAACACTGTACCTAAAATGGGAATAACAAAACACATTAAATGCTTACTGCAGAAATAATACAACACTTCATGGTCTACGTACAATAAAAATTGTAGCAGGTTGTGCAGAAAGCATCATGCAGTCTGGCAATAAACAAACTGACTTTCAGGGAGTCAGTTGGGTATTTCTTTATATCCAGCCATTCATATAAGAAAGTTCAACTATACAGTAAAACCTCACTATAATGGAGTGATTGGGGGGAAGCCTGATCCAATAAAGCTGAAAATCACTTAAATCTGATGGTCCCACCAAGGTAGGATTTCAAGCAAGTTTGAAAGTACCTAAGTATAACAGCATGAAAACTACAGTATATGTACTTTAAACTAACTTTGGCTCATAATTTTCCCCTTTTGCAGTTTTATATATTTCACATCTCTGTCAGTAACCTTTTTTGCAAAACATGTGCACTGCCACCCACTGCACCCCTTTTAAAGTACAGAATATTGTTCATTATACCTGACTAGTGGCTTCCTAGTGTCTGTTATATCCAACATTCAGTCAATTGAGGTATGTTAAATTGAGGCTTTACTGTATTACTTTTATACCTACAGTATGTACATACATTCATAAGAAAATGTGTTTGGGTTGATATGCACAGTGTTGAGATTCCATCTAGTTAATACAGGTAACCCCCATGTATCTGAAAGGGTTATATCAAGTAAACTCAGACAATGATGTTATCGGATACAGAGGTGGTTATAACACATGTTTTGTCACGAGGCAACAGGGGTTTGCTCTTGCATGACTTCAGTCAACCACCATAAAGTACATATCCAGCCTTATACGTATTACAAGCTTACACAAGCACAATACCTACCTGCAACTGCAGGCATATAATAAGCACCTAAAGCTGCACAACACCCTGCAGATGCAGGGTATACAGTAACGCAACATTTACCCGACACTAAATTCTTACCTTGACTGTCCCAGGATCAACATTTTGGGATAAATCAGCTTATCAGCTTATATCAGAATAGTCCCCAAATTTTGAGCTTACTCTGTGACTGACTTGACCCAACTAATCATCACATACAATCATACTACACGACTGCCAGTAAACACATACCAAGGCAGAATACCAGCAACAGATATCATACAATGTACAGTAACACAACAACCATTGATGAACAGTGAAGGAAAATACAACTGACTACATCCCCCAAAATAACAAAGCATAATACTGTAATAACAACATTGGGTTTAGTGGCAACCACTTCAATTCGGCAATTTTTAACACCTAATGACAAGCATTATAATTTTTTTGTAATTAGCCTATGTGAGCAATAAACCCCAACCACCCCTACGCAGGCTCAATCCAACTGGAGCACCTTAATTATCCACTAAACCACCAGGCGCTATAATTTGGTCATACGGTTACCACCCAGCATAGTAAATGGTTTCCTGGTGTACAGGAAACCATTTAGCTTGTCACTGTATCAGAACGACCAATATCTCGATTTCCACTTACCTGGTGTACAGGAAACCATTTAGCTTGTCACTATCAGAACGACCAATATCTCGATTTCCACTTACCTGAATTGCCTTTTTTGCACCATATCACAGTATTTGAGTAGATATTCTTGTTTATCCAGATTCATAGTGCAAAATTTTTAAATTGTCTTGGCGGCATGACTGAGCTAACGGGGCTTTTGACACAAAATGATGCTATCATGCTATGTATAATTCCTTTTAATTATGTGAACTCATTATTTTGTGGTAGATGGTGGCAACCATCATCCACTCATTTGATGTAGTGCTGTCTACTTCTTCCTTCTCCTTTATCAACGTTTACCATTCTTTTTCTGTCTGCCCTCCTCTCTTCATACTTCTCCCATCTTTCCTGTCACTTTTGATTACTCTTCTTTCCTCCTCGAGTGGATTTACAATGAGTAACAAGCCTAATGGGTTCCTGTCATTTACAAACGCTGGGTGGTGACCATACAACCAAATGGCACGTGCTCTACGTAAATGACGTGTCAATACAAATCTCAGTATATATAAAAACTTACCTGTACTTGAGAATACTGCAGAAATGGAGCGGGAGAGGATAGCTACTTAACACCGACAAACTATTGCAGCGTTCAAGACTGAACTTGCAGTTAACTTCACTTGAATAACGTTCTACCAAAAAGTGAAATGATGGCACCTAGTGACAAAAATTTTGAAGTACGGTATTACAAACGTTGGAAAAAAAAAGTGGTCAGGTATAGAGTGCCAATATCCGAGGTAATCCCACAAACTACGGTGGTACTAGAAACATGTCAAGACCTAACTAGCAAGTGGTACCTGTACACCTGTAAGCAGACCTCCCTGTAAGAAGCACTCAGGCCACGGTTTGTCCAATACCGGCCGTATGGATGGTTGACGCTGCCTAATCATTTCTGCACCACAGTAACCTAAGCACAAAATTCGAACCATTATGCAAATATGAGACTGAGGTCCACCCTTCACCATTCATTACCATACTCATCCAGCGTTCGCAATGTGGGAGGTTTTGGGAGGGGATAGGAGAGTTTCTGATAGGCTTTTAAAACTTTCCTATTTTAAATAGGTGTAAAGCTACGCAAAGCAAATCAGTCATTAAAGGAAATGCAATGTATACTAAAATGTGATTACACTGACGCAAATTTTATCTAAAATTTAGGCAGCTTTATAGACAATAGACGTTTGCTAAGGCAGATATAAACAGCCTGTCAGTCAAGAAATGAATTTTCATGTGGAATATTGCGTCAACAATAAATGACAGTGTTATTGATAGGTCAAACTTTGCAATAACAAAAACTAGTGCCGATTTGACAAATAAGTCAGTTGAATGCACATTCCTACAGCCTCAATATACAAAAGAAGAATCCAATCGTACTGACTCGCGAAGTTGTTCCATCTATTGTTACCGCGTAGTCTGCTATTACCAGTGGCATGATACGGACGTGTTGACAGTGTCTGACAATTATACCTGTGTGGTATCAATTTCAGCTTGCCATGCAGGATAATAATGGTGTGCTTGGTAGTCCTCGTATCCACCATGCTTATGAGTTGTCATCTGAGGAGGAGGACAGGCTTGGGTCCCTGTTTAGTCAGTTGGACGTAAATGGAGACGGGAGGATAGACATAAAAGACTTGTCCGAGGGACTCAAGAAACTAAACGTTCCATCCAGTTACGCAGAGGTATATATTTTTCACCATCGTTTTTTATTCTGTAAAGAGCGACAGGTAGCTTAAATATAATATGCATAACTGGATAAAAATGCAGGCGAGGAACGTGGTTACCAATTCATCTTTTTGCAGTGTACGCTGTGGGGTGTAGTTTTGCTTTGGATATTTTTCCTTTTCACGCCAGAACAACTTGCCCAGGCAGTGAAAAGGGAAAATGCAAGCAACAAATAAGAGGCTGCCCAGTTATGACATGGGTGCCGTTTTCAGTAAATAACGTAACATGAGAGGCTGCCCAGATGTGACTCGGGTCCATGTTCAGTAATGTAATGTAGTATTCAGTTAGTGATCTCAGTAAATGTTTTTGACATAAAGTTAAGTATGGACATGTTATATTGTCTTTGCAACAATATGATGTTTTTGGTATCGCTTCCTCGCAGGCTAAAATAACAAAATAAGATGGAATGGGACATTGGCAGCAAGGAAATCGTGGAATAATAGCATGCAGAACAGTTTCACAAACTTACATGTGATAAAAATTGGGACATCATATATATACTTGACTTAGCCTGTATTTAAGTATTAGACCTAACTTTTAATACTGCTTGTATTGGTTTGCTTTGCTTTTTTTTTTCTTTTCTTTTTTACCCCACAAGTTCTTGTGACAGCCCTACCCTACTTGATGGAAGGTAAACATCATTGGGTAAGGAGGATGGGAAATCAATAGAAAAATGCCACAAAAAAATCAGTTTATATTGTTATATCCAATTAGCAACATTCAGTAATGCTGTCCTCATGGGAAAAACAGAGTACCAGTAATTTACTAGATAAGACAGGAAAATGTTCAGAATTAATTTTTTCAAATCAACATTGATGCATGAAGTTAAATCACTCAGGAAAAATGTATATTTTTTTCAGTAAAGCAAACTGATTTTGAAAATTGCAAAAAAAGTTACCTTTCTGTAAGTGAGCAGTTTGCAGGCAATAATATTAGCTTTTCCATATAACATTTATTTTTGTTCATACCAGGAAATATGTTGATATTAATGAAAAAGTAGGTGCAGACACTTTTTCTTGTCTTGATACCAGTTTATTTAATATGGAAGAAAAATTCTGTGGAAAAAAAAATAGTCAGCCTAATAATTAGCTCCAGGGAGTGTGAAGACAGTGTCACCACAATAGACAGCTTGACAAATATGGTTCACCAGGCTTCATGACAAGGTAGCCACCAGGTTTGTTTTTAATGTTCCTTTTGGTATGTAGGTTTGTGATCTTGTTATTTATTTTATCTACTGTAGCTTTTTTTCTGTCATTTTTGGGTTCCAGTTGTATTGAACTTAGCAGTCTCTTAACTGATAACAGATTGCACTTTCAGTATGAGAACAAGGAAATGAATGGAAAATTTGTAATGAAATTAAAAGGCTTTCAATAATTTGTTTGTAAATCAACATATTAATGAACAGAGCTGTTCTTATCATTGTTTTAATAGCCCTAGGCTCATCTGGAAGCTAACCCAGTGGACTTCTTTCTGAAGTTACCCTTCTTGTGCAGGCCATCATTCCTTTCTTGGGGGATAGGGAAGGAGTTAAGGGCCATTTATATAGCTGACCTGTTTATATGGGTACCACCACATGAAGGCATCCCTCTCCAGCACTGATGCACAAAATTAAATACCAGTACTTTATTGAAATACACAGGTATGGCTAAGTGTATTTGTCAGTGGGCAAAAATCAGTACACTCTTGTACATGTACCCAATACTGTACCTAAATACTCTGCTGGAGCTGTTTTAGTTAGGATGCAACTACTAGCTACTAGTTCTCTTAGACATGACATGTTTATTGTATTATTATTGTTGTCCTACCCAAGTCTGTCTGACTGAGTAGGCCCAACAGCCACAGGCATGTAACCCTTGTAGGGCTGTCCCATGCAGGTGACAGCACATCACCACAGCAAGGGGTTGGAAATGGTTACTAGGTGGATGCTACATTTGTGTCTTTCCATCCAGTTAACAGGGGCTCCATGTCACCCCGTTATTAGCTTGGCTATAAGGTTACCACCTAGTGTTGTAAGTGGTTTCTTGAGTTACAGGAAACCGTTAGGTTTGTCACTTAATGTTGAGTCACCTAAGGAAGATGCAGGCAGCTTTTATATCAAGGGAGAGAATGATGGTCACCACTACCTACCACCATGGTCATTGGTTTCTAAATGTAAATACTGTATTGCATTTGGGTAGGATAATTCCATCGGAAAATCATCTAATTGTACTGTTATTCCAAATGCTGAGCAAACCTGGTGTTAACCTTTTGGGATTAAGTTGGATTGCTTATCAAGTAGGCTGTGCATAGCCTACAGTTGAAACTTTAAAATCCACTATCACTACTCAGTATGGTACCATAAAGTCCTTGAGATTATAGAATGATTATATGTTGCTGAGTGAATGTAAATTTTAGTGCAAGAGTGTATGAAGTGTTTTTAACCTTTATCATTATCTATTATATGTATGGATTGCTACCAGTAATGTATATTATGTAGAACTTGAGTGGAAATGATTTGTGAGTCCCTTAATGGTAGGGATATACTGTATATGTACTCTACAGTATTGTTACGTCCCAGTCCCCGCACTGCCACAGGCTCCAACAGCAGTAGTTCAGTATAGGAAGGACGTTGCCCAGTGAGTTGTTCTTCCTATGGTCAGCCTTCAGGTGTACAGCACACAAGATCAGCTGAGGCGAAAATAAACTATATATCTATTGCCAGACGCCTCAATCCCGAATGGGGTGGCCACAAACAAATCGCCTCCATGTCACTCTGTCCCCTGCCATTTCACTACCATGCTCCCAACTCACACCCCCCTCTCTCATATACCTCTCCAAAATAAACACTGGCTTCTTAAAGTTCACTATCTTTATTTTCAAAATAATTTCACTTAATGCTTTCCAGCTTCACTTCACTATTCTTACGAGCACTGGAGCTATACAGATTTTACTAACTGCAGTTGCACTTAATACTTGACAACATGCTTAATGCTTGACAACACGCTTAATGCTTGACAACACTTCAGTGTTATTACACTTCACTGTTTTCACAATTACCAAAATTATACTGACACTGCACCAGGTAAACTTCACTGAAACTGACTGAGGCCCAACTAAAACCTGCTATTGTCTCATCACTCATCCTTATATAACCTTTCATTATTCGAGAATGATCTACTTCCTCACAGTTTTGGAATGTGCTGGTCCTAACCTGCTCCTAGCAACACAGTTGCCAATTAGGAGACATCAAAAATTCCAGAGTCTTGTTACATTACATAACACTCGAATTCATTTACCAAACTTAAATGACATGATTTAACGAACAATCACGTAAATAAAACATTATAGAGAGAAAGAGCATAAAAATCAATGGACAACTCACAAAACAACTATGTTCACAAACAGCATGCAAACTGGCAACTCTGATCGTACTGATACTGGAACTAGCCTGCCGTTAACATCGGGAAACTTCAGGCAAATCTTGCTTCATAACAGTATGTTAAAGTGTAAGTCTCTTGTATTTGATCGATAGGGTACGTACTGGCACATAAATTGATGAATTACCAAATGTGTGCGTGAAGAGTTTAAAAAAAAAAATGTAGGTAGCTAAGAGCATGGTGTAGGATTTTGTAAAGGGGGGGGACAGACACAGATTGTTATGGAAGACTGAATATGTGTAGTATGGAAATGGATACGGTAATGTAACAGCAGGCTGTTCGGTTACTGGTACTGGTAGGCTACGCTATTTAAAAAGTATATACTGTATTGTGAACAAAGATGCTGGCCTGGCAGATGAAAATAATGAAAGGTCACACCAAAGGTGAGATTTAAAGGTCTTGAGAAAAGTGATATTATAGAGAAATGGAACTGAAGTATGGGCTCAAGAAAGTTGTTTATGATAATACTGGTACTGTAGCTACAGTACATAAAGTTCCACTCCTGACAGAGGTAGCTAATGTGTGAGAAACACTAGGTGAGAGTGAGGGCAGTGGAAGCAAGTTAACTACCTACTTTATTGTAGAAGTGCATGTGGAGTGATTTGGCAAAACGGATGAATCAATGAACCCATATAAAATGAATTAGAATTGTATAGGCAATGAGTGTTGTGTGGTTAGGAGAAAAGGAAGGAGTTAGCTACAATATCGGGTAGCCTATCCTGAACTTCATGTGAAAGAACAAGGTACCATAGTAGTAAAGTACGGTATATGAAGCATGTGGAATGGTGTAGGAAGAGAATTAATTGTTTTATAGAAACAGAAATGATCTAGTGGTCCTTTGCTTAGTTCATCCTTTACTGGATGTTGCATCATTCATCAGGAATGGATACGGTAGATGGCCAGGCTTCAGACATTTTACAACGGGACTACCCCTCATTAGTAATACAGTACAGGCATTAGAACAGTTTGTGTATCAGTTGTGCAGTGACCATAAATGTAGTGTGCAGACAAAAGCAATATGGTAACCAGTATCCCTCCCACTCTCCAATAAGATAAAAGCCATGGGCCACAGACAACTGTCTATTATCTTCCACTGATTTCTTTATCTCAATGTGAATTCACCTTCTTTTGTAGAGATGACTGGGCCATTCACTGGCTGACATTTTAATCTGCTGGGGGGTTACCAGTTATATAGCTAGCCCTTTTGACTGGCATTGCCAGTTATGGCATTGAATATTAGCCCTTTAGATTATGAGAGGCAGTTCCCTTGCTAGAATCGCTCATCGTCGCTCATTTTTGAAGGCTCCAACATGCTTGCATGTGTCGGCCTTGGTCACCTAATGGCGGCTCTCCATGCTGCTCGATCTCTGGCAGCCTCCCTATTCAGTCCCTTAACCCTTAAGTCACATTTAATGACCTCATCCCATGTCTTTCTCGGTCTACCCCTCCCAACCCCTCCCCCAATATTAACACCTCTCACCCTCTGTACCCAGTTATCCTCCCCCATCCTCTCCACATGTCCAAACCACCTCAGCCTACCTCTCCTCATCACAACACCAATACACTCCAGTCCCATCCTACCTCTCAACTCTTCTATCGTAAGCCCAGCCCCCCCAGGCCTTGCACGCAGGGACGCACTGCACATCCACCTAATCATTGTCATTTCTGTATGTTTAAATAAAATGAAAAAAGAAAATTTGGACTTAATGGGTTAAAACAGTGGATGAATTATCACCTATTATTTTATTTAAATGCTGCTGAATAATGTTTGTTTTACTATGTTGATGTTTGCATTATTTACATGAATGTCAAGTGGTAGGTGGGGGCACCCACCATTCACTCACATGATGTAGTCACTACCTACTTCTTTCTTCATGTCTGTCATTCTTTTTATGTCAGTCCTCCTCTTTTCCTATTTTTCCTATCCTTCCTGTCACTACTGTATTTATTACTCTTCTTCCCACTTCAGGTGGCTGTTTACCTAGTGACAAGCCAAATTATTTTCAGTAACTCAGGAGTGTATGTGAGTGAGGTGGAGGGGGTGAGAGGGAGGGGGAGGCCGAGGATGAGATGGAGGGATGGAGTGGAGAGGTATATGAGAGAGGGGGGTGTGAGTTGGGAGCGTGGTAGTGAAATGGCAGGGGACAGAGTGACATGGAGGCGATTTGTTTGTGGCCACCCCGTTCGGGATTGAGGCGTCTGGCAATAGATAGATAGATAGAACTCAGGAAAGCATTTACAATTCTGGGTGGTTACAGCATAGGCAGGTAATGGGGTGACGTGGTGCATGCTATGGTGCCTCTGTTAACTGGCTGGACAGACACAAATGCAGCATCCACCCAGGTATCAAACTTCCATATTGATCCCTGCACCTCATTGTGGCGAAGCACTGTCATCTGCATGGGAACATCGGTTCACTGCACGTCATGGCCCTTCAAGGGTGGTTGATTTGTCTGCTCGATCGAGCAGACTGGGGTAACACAACAACAGTATGAGTAGCAACATAATTCTTATCCGATTTCATATGGTAATCAGTAGATATTTTGCGGTTTCTTTGGAGGGATTATTGGTGCACTGTATGAACCTCATGTGTGCTTAGGCTGTACAGTACAGTATTATCCTGGTCAGTGTGTGTGTGTGTGTGTTTATGTAATAGGTACACTGCTGCACCAGGAATTGCATTACTAGCCTACCTGGTAGCTACCATGTATTAGTGAACATACGGTTGCTAGCTAATAACTATGGAGTCAACAGGGACTGAAAAATAATTGGGAAGGTTTTATTGCACTGGTACCATACCAGGTACTGCTTTAGCATAGCCACTATGGATGGAATGATCTCTGTCTCACAGACATTATGAAACACGCAGGCCAAAAAGAAATAGCTTTGTAGATGAGCATGCTTAGTTTGGAAAGCTTGATTGATGATTGTAAATATGTGTGACTCATTTAACTGAGAATGCTGTTGCTTCTGTAGTTCTCCTACTTCTGTGATTTTTTATTCTTTTGTTATGTTATCTATCCCACCCCCTCTTTAGTGTTGGCAAATAAGATTAGGATTATAGAGCCTAATGACTTTCATTACAAAATTTGAATTTATGTTTTATTTGCTTATATCGTCAGCTTTGCTCCATGCATAGCCAAGCCAGAGGTATGGGTAGTTAATTCTGAGTGCAGTATAATGCCATAATAGCCCATACAGCAAAGATATACCGTACTGTACAATACCTGTAATTACCTCTTGAAGGGATGTAAGTACCAAATTTGAAATACTGTATGATGGTGCATGTGTCCTTCAGCAGGTGGTGCCAGCTAAGTTTCTATTAGTACGGTACCAGTATGGTATCTGTTCTATCGTCCTGCCCTTTATTGCCCCATCAGGAGCATAGAGGCCCTGGTTAGCTACTCAGTCCAGACAGTTGAGGTGAGAGTGACAAGTCACTGTCCTTGAGTGACATTATGTTTGCAATAAAGTTATAAACCCTCAGCCATTCCTTTTGTGCCATGTCCAGTTGAAGTGCAGTCAGCTACTAAACCACGAGGTGCAGGTATGTAGTTTATACGTATTATACCATATGTGCTGGTTGCGTGTATCAGTAGTGTTAAATTGTCAGTAGCTACCGGTGCTGGTATGGTATGTGTTCAGTAGTTAATTAATAAAAATTTTTAAGCCTTGAAGATAAGGAAGACAGTTTGTCTATCTGTGTGTCTAGTAGCTAAACACCATAATCCAATAAGGGATGGACACAGATTTTCTCTATGTTGCCCTATCCTCTGCCATTTGGCTGTCCTCCTTCCAATTCAGTCCTCCCTCAAAAACAGTCTAGTACCGTACAATAATTTTAAAAGGTATAGCCTATAGTTACTGTATAGTTTTAACACTAGCAGTGTACATTACTGTCAGTCTTACTTTCATATGTCATCATCTCACTTTCCATATCAGCTGCTCAGTTACATTCACTTATTATCATTATTGATAAGCCTACTCATCACACAGTCAGCTGATTGCAACATGTGTTTATACATCAGTAGAGATAGTGTGTGTACAGTATATTATCAGATACTGTACTTTCATCACCAGAGGACAAGTATGACATTGATAGCTACTGTACAATAGCATGCAGTGGAGTACAGTACTGTACTCACAGTACAGTATGTTAGGGTATGTAAACATTTGACAAGCAGAGACTTAGTACATATAAAATTTAGAACATTGTGAACACCTTACTGTACAGTACAAAAATAATTTGAGCTTCCCATATAATTTATTCCATATCAAACTTTTTTAGATCTTTTTGGTAAATGCACAGTTTCACATATGAAGATACAGCTGCTTCTGTTACCGTACTACATGCTCAGAAGTCTTTATTGTACCATCTGAGAACCAAGGTACTGTATCCTTTATGTCTCCTCTGTGTACTGTACTCATTTAATACTTATGGTATACAGTAATGTGTTTTAGGATAATTTAGTACAACACAGCCTACACATGCATCATCATGCTCTTATTAGGGTCGATTATATACGGTACAGTTGTTGTGCTACCCCAGTCTGTCTGGTCGAGCAGACCCATCAAGTGCAGACAAGCAACTGCCCCTTCAGGGCCATCCCGTGCAGTGAACCAATGTTCCCAGGGGATTAGTGTGGTGGTTTGGTTCCTGAGTGAATGCCGTATTTGCTTCTCTCCACCCAGTTTACAGGGGAACCATAGCACTTGTGAAATCTGCTTCCAAGAGATTAGGTGTGCTAAGCCGATTCCGAACTTTCTTTACCCCTGCACAGTTGTTGACCTTGTACACGGGTTTTATTTGCCCGTGTATGGAGTACAACTCTCATGTGTGGGGAGGCTCCCCACATGCAGCTCTTCTCAATAGGGTGGAGTCAAAGGCTTTTCGTCTCATTAACTCTCCTCCTCTTACTGATTCCCTTCAACCATTGTCTCTTCGCCGCACTGTTGCATCTTTATCTCTCTTCTATCGCTACTTCAATGGTCACTGTTCCTCTGAACTGTCTGCTTGCATCCCTCCACCTCTACGACGGGCACGTAGTACCCGTCTAGCAACAAACTCTCATCCCTTTTCTGTCCAACTCTCTAATGCAAGAGTTAACCGTTACTCCCAGTCCTTCATTTATGCAACTGGTCAACTCTGGAACTGTCTTCCTCTGTCTGTATTTCCTACTTCCTATGATCTCCAGTCTTTCAAATGTAGTGTGTCCAGGCATCTCGAATTGAACGGATCTTGAATTTGGCTCTCTTTTGTATTGTTTTTGCTTTTTCTTGGAAGGAACAGTATGCAGGCCTGTGGCCTTTGGTTCCTTCTTTCTTGCATAAAAAAAAAAAAAACATTCCATGTCACCTCATTATTTGGCTGCATAGATACCAGCCAGCATAGCACTGTACAGTAAATGGTATCCTGAGTTACAGGAAACCTATGTACTTGTCATGTAGTATAGAGCCACCTGAAGTGGATAGAAGAGTACTGTACTAGTGACAGAAAGGATGGGAGAAATTGGGAGAGAAGAGGATAGACACAGAAAATGAATAATAGGCTTGAAAGAAGAAATAGGCAGCACTACATTTTGTGAGAGGATGTTGGTGCCTCCAACTACCACCCCCTGGTACAGTAGTTAATGTGTATGTAGAAAGTAGCTATGGATTGTTCTCATCAGTCATGGTTTTGACTTTTTTGTGACCATGTTTGTAATCAGTAGAAATAGTTTTAGGCTAGGCTTAATATCCATGATTTTATATTTAGTCCTATATGCCAATGTGATCAATTTATGTCAAAGATTAAAATAAGGCTTAAGAGAACTGTTAATGGTAATTGTATAGAAGGTAATAAATATGATTTTGGTGAGTAATGATGAGAACACGAAGGAAAAGTTTTGGTGGGAATGTAGGAATTAGTTTCTAGTCCTACAGACTTTGATGGAATCTGAAGACAGTGATATTACAAATGTGGAAAGAAGTGAGAGGGGTTTTGCTTAAGAGTGCTAAGGTTACTATTAAAAAAGAGGAAAAGGTGAGAAGAAAAAAGTGGATGTCAGGTGAAATATGGCAATTCAGAAAGGAAAGAGACAAAATTAAGAAGTGAAGTACAACATATTAAATGGCCAGGTAGTTGAGGTTCTTAGAGCAAAATAGCGGAGTTTACATTCTGAAGTAAAAAGATTCAGTAGGCATGATAAGAGGAGGCTGAGTGATGAGAAGGCAACAGAGACAGAAATTCAGTTACCTTAGTAAAAATGATGGTCAGAACATGGGAGCAGCATGTAAGACCATAAAGGAGTTAACTGGGACTGAAAAGAGGAAGGAAGAAAATACCTGTAAGAGATAGAAATGGTAGCTAACTTGATGACTAAAGATTTGGATATAAAAGGAAGGTGGAAAGAGCATTTTGAATCTGTTCTAAATAGACCAATCCCAGTTGAAGAGGACAGTTTGTGAGCAGACAATTTGCAGACAGAAAGAGGGGATATAACCTTAGAAGAGGTAGCAAAATCTATAAAGGAATTAAAGAATTTTAAGGCCCCAGGAGAGGATGGAATATTTCCTGAAATGCTTAAGGTGGAAAATGATGAGTTGATGAGTGCTGTTTTAAAATTTATTATTGTGGCTTGGGATAATGGTGGAATTCAGCAGAGTGGAAAATGGAGTACAGGAAGACCTCACTATAACGGACTAATTGGGGTCCAAACCATTCCGAAAAATGCGAAATTCCGATAATAGTGACATCCGGACTTCCCCCTGCTTATTCAGACTTTTTCCGATTTATCAGACATCAGTCCGGATTGCATGAATGGTTTATAAACTGTTTTTACTACCATTGTGGTACTGTACTGTGTTATAACTTCACTGCATTAATCAGATGGTGTAATATATATAATAATACTGTACTGTACAATGATAAACATGTCTTATTCATATTATTGAGGTGAATATAGCTGAAGTGGTCCAGCAGTCCAGACTGCTACTGGCTTTATCAGACATTTTCCGATATATAGGAATTTAGTCTGGTAGCTCCTTAAGTCCGATAAAAGCGAATTCCAGTCTACTGAAGTCCGTTATATCGAGGTTTTACCGTAATTATAAAAATACCAAAAAGGGGAGGTTTAAGTGTGTGTGGAAATTGGAAGAGAATAACTTTGACACCAGTAGTTGCAAAAGTCTTTTCCAAAATCTTGTTGAACAGAATAAAGCCACTAATTGTTGAAATTTTAAGAGAACAAGCAGGATTGAGAAAGGGTAGAGGTTGTAATGGTCAAATTTTTATTGTAAGGCATCTAATGCAACAAGCTAATGAGATGTGCTTTGTGGATTTTGAAAAGGTGTTTGATAGTGTTTCATGTGGAGCTCTGTTGAAAATTATGAGATTCTGTGGTATACCAGAAAAGTTTATAAAGACAGTATTATTAGAAGCCTTCATGAAGGAACTTTCTGCAAGGTTATGGTGGGTGGTTCTTTGAGTAATTCGTTTGAAGTTGAGTCAGTGATTCAAGGAGGAGTTCTTTTGCCTTTGTTGTTTGTTTTTGTTATGGATTACATTATGAGAAAGATTGTAAGGAGAACAGGTGCAGATTTTAACTGGAAAGAAAATAAGAGGCTGATGGATTTGGACTATGTTGATGATATTGTACTGATTTGAGGAAGTATTTACAAGATGCAGAGGGGTCTGATGGAGGAAGGATAAAAGTGGGATTGGTGATAATTTATGGAAAGACTGAATCTGTTACAGTGATGTGAATGTGAAGAACCAAATCAATTGTATAGCTAATTTGGAATAACGTGATGAAGAATATAGAAAATTTTAAATACCTGGGAACGATTGTATCATCTAACGGATCATTAAACAGCGAAATTGAGGAGAGGATTAGACAGGCTTGGAGAGCTGTTGAAGTGTTGAAATCTGTTTCGTTTC
>JAGKTI010004303.1:0-25225 GCA_018397915.1 Birgus latro
TTACTTCAACAAAAAAGGGATGAGGCTATGGCACACCTAATGTCTGATTTGGCTCGTATCTCTGATTGGGGTAAAAATAATCTTGTTATTTTAATGCATCAAAAACTCAGTTCTTACACATATCAACCCGACAAAATCTTCCTCAGAACTAGCCACTAATGTTTAATAATGAACAGTTATGTCCTGCATCATCCTTGAACATGCTTGGGGTTTCGTTCTCTCAGGATTTGTCTTGGAAAGAACATATTACATCTCTTGTGAAATCTGCTTCCAAGAGATTAGGTGTGCTAAGCCGATTCCGTACTTTCTTTACCCCTGCACAGTTGTTGACCTTGTACACGGGTTTTATTCGCCCATGTATGGAGTACAACTCTCGTTTGGGGAGGCTCCCCACATGCAGCTCTTCTCAATAGGGTGGAGTCAAAGGCTTTTCGTCTCATTAACTCTCCTCCTCTTACTGATTCCCTTCAGCCATTTTCTCTTCGCCGCACTGTTGCATCTTTATCTCTCTTCTATCGCTACTTCAATGGTCACTGTTCCTCTGAACTGTCTGCTTGCATCCCTCCACCTCTACGACGGGCACGTAGTACCCGTCTAGCAACAAACTCTCATCCCTTTTCTGTCCAACTCTTTAATGCAAGAGTTGACCATTACTCCCAGTCTTTTATTAATGCAACTGGTCAACTCTGGAACTGTCTTCCTCTGTCTGTATTTCCTTCTTCCTATGATCTCCAGTCTTTCAAACGCAGTGTGTCCAGGCATCTCGAATTGAACGGATCTTGAATTTGGCTCTCTTTTGTACTGTTTTTGCTTTTTCTTTTAAGGAACAGTATGCAGGCCCGTGGCCTTTGGTTCCTTTTTCCATGCATAAAAAAAAAAAAAAACACTCTTGAGTAATGGGTCTTCAGTAAGTGGTCAAGGGGAGGCAGTGGTCATGTAGTAGAGTATTGATCATGATGTTCAAAAGCACTAGGTCAGTCTTAGGCTGGGCATGGAACAGTTTGAAGATTTGAAATTCCCTAAAACAATATCAACAGATCTAAAAGACCTGCTGACATGCCATAAAATCACCCCCAGTAGTATTGTCACCACTCCAGACTGAGATAGTCTTAGCTAATACTTGAAGGGGATGGTGGCTTTTGGCACCAAAGCAGTGACATTTGAAGGAATGAGCTCTACCATCTGATCACATATAGTTGGAATGCAGGACCATAGTGAATGATCAGTCTGTTTAGCCAGTCTGATACATAAGGAAAAGTTTTTTGTTACCATTTAATCTCTTTTGAATGGTAATATATATATTTTTTTATATTTGTTTGGGGCATTCACCATCCACTCACTCGATGTAGTGCTGCTCTTGGGTGTCTCCCCTTTCCTCTCCTCCATCCTTCTTTCCTTCCATCCTCCTCTGTCTTTCTTTCCTTCATTCTTTCCTTGTCCTTCTGCCTGCGGGTGAGTTTACACTCCCTTTTCTGTCTTTCTTTCATTCATTCTTTACTCTTCCTTCTGCCTGTAGGTGACTCTACACTGAGTGACAAACCAAATGATTTCCTGTACACCAGCAATCCATTTACTATGCTGGGTGGTAGCTATATAACCAAATTTTGGCACCTAGTGGTTTAATGGGTAATTAAGGCACTCCAAATCAGATTGAGCCTGTGAAGGTTTATATCCAAGGGGTGGTTGGGGTGTATGGCTCACATAATGCCACTCAGAGATGAGTGAGGCTGGTCACTGTCATCTTTAATGTCAGGACCAGTTTGCCTAGCCCCAGGCTCCTATGCTTCTCTGTGGGACAACATAGGATTAGATAATGGATGGATGGATGGTTTACTTAAACTTCCAGACAGTTTTCTTCCTACGGGTGACCTGCTATTGTGAAGGGTTTAATGGAGATTATTTCTTTAAAAGATACATTCTGTTGGTTTTTGTTTCTGAAGTGGAATCAAGGTTTCAAAAAAATCTGGATACTATGTGAAGTACAGTGGATCCCCGGTGTACAAAAGGGATGGGGACCAGAAAAGCTTTCGTAAAGCGAATTTTCGTATTTCAGAGCAATTTTCCCCATTGAAATATACCTGTACATGTAAAGGGGGGGATGCATTCCAGGACCCCCTCGTACCCCCCACCTAAACGTTACCTCTCCTATTTTGAAGTAAGTAATAACTGTAGAAGTAAGTAATTCTTGTAGATGTAGAGAATGAGGTGATCATTTTCTTGTACATCTCGTTTTTCTTCGTCACACTCCCAACGGTGGAATCCGCAAGGCCTAAAGGATGCCCAGTCTTCTAGACTCCCTGCCCCTCCTTGTGGCATAAGTTCCAATTTCTTCTCCAGAGTTAGAGTATGGTGCTGCTGCTTCATTGCAGAGGGCTCCCCTGATGCTGGAGATGATGCAGGGCACATGGGAGAGATTTCTAAACAATATGAAAATGTGTAGAGCTGCGAAAATATCCTCACGTGCAGCAAAGCTGTGAGGAGGAACGTGGACTGGTTCTGGGAAAATTCGCCGTGAAGTCAGTTTGCCGTCAGTCAATTCCCCTTCAAAACATGGATGTTTCCATCATTCTATAAATATACTTAATATTAATTGATTAATACTATAATAACTAATTTCATGGGGAACTATCAAGGTCTATGTTCATTGAATAGCATAGGTTTGGATATTAGTTTATAATTTGCACTTGTAGTCAATAATTAACTTGTTTCTGCCTCACTGTAGTCGACTTTGAATTATAATCTGGCATCTTCCATAGCTGTCTTCAGTAATTTTTATTGTAATTTTTGGATGCAGTATGTTGAGATTGATTGATTAGCTGAGAATGTAGGTGTAATATGAAGATTATTCGTATAATTTTAGAGTATGTCGATTGTTCACTTGAGGTTGTTAGGCATATGTATAAATGCCAATGTCTCATATGTATCCTTACAGTATGTTAACCCGCCCCGTCCCGGCAGATTCTTAACCAATTACCTCCCCCAATCCCGGCAGATTTTTTGTTTTCTTGGCTAAAACATCTGCTTTTTATGTGAAACTTCGAAAATTCATAGAGAAATCGCTCACCTGACCTTTAAAGTTCTGCTACAGGTAAGAATACCCTCACATTTCCTGTGTTTTCTGTGGGCCCTGGCTCCAGAGAAATTGTGATCTATGGTTGGGTACCTTCCGAACGTTTCGTTTCGTTTCATTTCGTTTTTGAAGGCTCCAACAGGCTTGCATGCATCGGCCTTGGTCACCTAATGGCAGCTCTCCACGCTGCTCGATCCCTGGTAGCCTCCCTGTTCAGTCCCTTAACCCTTAAGTCACACTTAATGACCTCTCCCCATGTCTTTCTCGGTCTACCCCTCCCAGCCCCTCCCCCAATATTAACAGCTCTCACCCTCTGTACCCCATCCTCTCCACATGTCCAAACCACCTCTTATAATATTTATGTTTTTATTTACAGTATTTGGTACGAATTTATGTGTAGTACAAGAGTATATTGGTTTTCACACAGTAATATAGGTGAAATAAGCGTTGTTTCACTCAGCAAACACATCAACATACCGCACCTTTTTTGGCAACATTACCTGATCATTTCTGACTGTTCCTTCCTCTAACGCTGCATAAACTTTGTCCTCCACATTGTCATCAATTGGGAAATCACTCTGGCCTTGAATTTCATACTGTGGCACGACATGTCTTAACTGCCCAGGTCATTGGTAACAGGTGAGTTGCCTAGACAATGGCATGCAGGGCATACATCACCTGATTCATGTTTCAATATACAGTACAGTATTTATATTTTTTTTCGTTAATACCAACTATTTGATGCCATGTTTTACATTTATTATAAAATGAATGAGCCACTATCAGCTTTGTAACTTATGTAACTCAAAAAGTAATATACTTGCTAAATTAACTGATATGTAAATAAATGACAGGGAATCATCCTGACGCTGAAAAGTCCTAATGGGGAATTGCCTTGTTTTTGTTGTGACGGCCTCGCTGCAGGGAGCGCTGCGCTGTGCAGTGCGCCCATTTTGAATTTTTCGTATTTCCTTTTGCTTCGTTTTTCGTACCATCAAGACAGATACCTTTCGTATAGTGGAATTTGTCCTATATTCATTGCTTTTGTAGCATCAAATTTTCATTTATCGGGTTTTCGTTTACTGGGGATCCACTGTTTTATATGACCCATTTCATGGAGTGTGCTGTTTGATAGCTCTACTTTTGTGCCTTCAGTTTGTTTCTGGATTTTGTGACACCCCACCTCTTATTATATGTGCAAATATGGGTTAGGTTGGTGATAATAGTGGGTCACTGCCCTCCACATCCAAGATTTTTCTTTTTCTTTTTTTTAATCAAGGAAGAAGAAAGCAAAGGCCATGGGCCCACATACTGTTCCCTCCAAGAAAAAGCAAAATAGTACATAAGAGAGCCAAATTCAAGATCCATTCATTTCGAGATGCCTGGACACACTGCACTGCGTTTGAAAGACTGGAGATCATAGGAAGTAGGGAATACAGACAGAGGGAGACAGTTCCAGAGTTGACCAGTTGCATAAATGAAGGACTGGGAGTAACGGTTAACTCTTGCATTAGAGAGTTGGGCAGAAAAGGGATGAGAGTTTGTTGCTAGACAGGTACTACGTGCCCATCGTAGAGGTGGAGGGATGCAAGCAGACAGTTCAGAGGAACAGTGACCGTTGAAGTGGCGATAGAAGAGAGATAAAGAAGCAACAGTGCGGCGAAGAGACAAAGGTTGGAGGGAATTAGTAAGAGGAGGAGAGTTAATGAGATGAAAAGCCTTTGACTCCACCCTATTGAGAAGAGCTGCATGTGGGGAGCCTCCCCACACATGAGAGTTGTACTCCATACATGGGCAAATAAGACCTGTGTACAAGGTCAACAACTGTGCAGGGGTAAAGAGTGTCAGATACTTGATTCTAGAATTTTTTATTTTGCAGTAAGCAGAGCAGTAGATCACAAATATTTCTGTTGATGGAATTCTGTATATCGTACCCTAGCATGTTAAAGTCTGAGCTCTAATTGTACCTTTGCTCAAAAGTTTAGGTGGCTCTAATACCAAGAAATACAAAACTTATCATGGAAAGTGTTTGTTGAGTGTTGTAAGAAAGGTTGGTGAAATGATGATTGACGATGGCAGGTATTATAGTGTCTGATAAATGATGAACATGATTTCCAGAATGAGAACATGATTTCCAGAGTGAGAACATAAGAATGTAGGAAACCTGCAGTAGGCATGGCTGGTAGATCAGACCAGGCAGTTCCTGTCTTGAGGGTATGAAATATACTGTGAGAAATAGGTAAGGATAGCAGAAAGAAGCTCTCCCTCCAGCCTCCAAAACCATGATCTGGCAGGAAAAAATAAGGAAGAACACAGTGCATTTTAAAATACTGACATGGGAAGTTCATTCGGAAGGACAAAAAGAAAATGTATTCGAGTATGGTATTGTACTGGAATCTAGCCACAGCAGCCATGTGCTTACAGAGAACTTTTGCTGTAGCTAACTGACAGAGAACCTTTGCTGTAGCTAATTAAACCTTTTAGGTTTCTGGGTCAGGCAGATTATGTCTGTGCTAGAGTCAGCCACTCTCACACTGATCCACATCTTTGCGTCACGATATATTTCTTTGATTGCACAGTGTAAATACACATTTCATGATAGAATGTTGGTTTTGGTGTAATTTTAAAGCTGAATAGTTGTACTTTATCATAGTATGTTAAAAAAAAGGAGAACAAAGAAAATAGAAAGTCAAAATGACAAGTTGAAATTAGGCAAAAAAAATAGAAAGTCAAAATGACAAGTTGAAATTAGGCAAAGAAAATAGAAAGTCAAAATGACAAGTTAAAGTTAGGCAAAAATCAAAATTTTTATACTTTGCTGTAGAAAATTATTTGGCAAAAAAAAAAACTAATAAAGATACAGTACATGAATCTAGTTTAAACTATGCAGAACTACAATAAATTACCTCTACGATGATACAGTATGTAGAATATGATTATTTATGCATTTTATTGCATTGTAAAGCAAAAGGAAAGAGAGGCACAGTTTTGTTTTTTAAGTCTCAGCCGCATATTTGGTTCACAATCTTTTTCTTTGATATGTCAGTGTAAATACACTATTTATGTTATGATACTGGTTATGGTGTTATTTTGAAGCTGAATAGTGTTGCTTTATCGTAGTTTACTCAAAAAAAGAAAACAAAGAGAATAAAAGTCAAAATGACGAGTTGAAGTTAGGCGAATACCCAAAACTTTATGCCTTGCCATAGAAAAATATTTAGCAGAAAAAAAAAATATGGTAGTAATAAAGATACAGCAGAAGTCCACTAATCCAAACACTGATTATCTGAAAATCCCAATAATCTGAATTTTTGAAGAAGGCTGACAAAAACTCTAGTGAAAAAAAAAATCAAAATTTGAAAATTCATACTCGGCATCAAATCAAATTCGCACTAAAACGTATCATATATTTACTTGTTAAATAGGGGGTTAGGTTCTAGGAGCCTCATATTTTTCGTTGAAAATATATTTAAAGATAGATCATTACAAATATGTCTGCCTTAAGACACCGAAGACAGTGTGTTCACATTCGACCTCACCGATTGAACACAGCAGTGCATAGCTACTGCATTTTAACCTAACCTAACCAATTAGTTTTGCCCCCTAATACTGCCCATAAAAATTTTAATCACAAAGGATTGCCACTAAGTCTCTTGAAAGTCTGAATTGCAAATCAAACAAGTACTTGACCTAAACAGCATGTGAATAATGGCCGCCCAGCATCACGCATATTTCATGACGAGTCACTTTCGACATTTATTTTAAGAAAATGCAGTGTGAAAGTGTTTGAAAGCCATTAGTATTAAGTTTTTGTTCTTTCACAATATGTGCATATAATTATTAACCCTGGACTTACTCTCTCTAATTGGATTTACCCGCCTGAAACTGCTGTTATCAACACTACGCATTACTGGTGAGTTAACCCATAACATCTCTTAACCCGCCCAGTCCCGACCGGTTTTTTACCCAGTCTACCCCCAGATCCCAACCAATTTTCGACTTTCTGTTTTTTGGCTCAAACCTCCGCTTTTGGTGAGAAACATCGAAAATTCATAGAGAAATCACCCTCCTGAGCTTAGAAATGTTGATACAGGTGTCATTCAACCTTATGTTTTCCTTCTTTTTCAGGGCACTTGGCTAAAGAAAACGAACTATGGAAGGGTTAACTAATTGAAGCCACTTTAAATTATGTATTTATTTATTTTATTTGGTACGAATTTGTGTGTAGTATAAGTTTTGAGAGGGGAGGGTGGAGGTATGTCTGACCACTACCTGGTGGAGGGAAAGTTGAGAGTAGGTAAGAGATGGGTGAGAACTAGGAGAGTTAGGTGTGGCAGGGAGGTTTTGAAAGTGAGTGAGTTAGATAAAAGAGAGAAAATGATAGAGTATCAGGAGAAATTGAGAGATCAGTGGTATGCAGTGAAAGATCAGGAGAATGGCAGTGTGGAGGAGGAATGGCAGTTGTTTAAGAGTTCTGTGGTGGGGCATGCAGAAGAGGTGTGTGATGTGAGATGAGTGAGTGGTGGTGTAAGGAAGGGAAGTGAATGGTGGTGCGAGGAAGTAAGTATGGCTGTGGGTGAGAAGAGACATGCATATGAAGTGTGGTTGCAGAGGAAGGATGAGGTGTCATATGAGAGGTATAAGGAAAAGAGGAATAGGGCGAGAAGGGTTGTGCGTGATGCTAAAGTGGCAGCAGATGAGAGGTGGGGTAGGCGGATGACTGAGAATTTTCAGGAGAATAAGAAAATGTTTTGGAGGGAGGTGAAAAGGGTGCGAAAGGGAGAGTCTGGGAAGGAGGAGCGAGTAAAAGCAGAGGATGGAAGGATGTTAATTGAGATGGATGCAGTAAGGAAGAGATGGGCAGAGTACTTTGAAAGATTGTTGAATGTAGAGGAGGAAAGGGAGGCTGAGATTGTGGCAGATGGAAGGGTGCAAGGAATAGATGTGTTGGGAGAGTTGAATGAATCCTTGATCACGATGGAGGAAGTGCAAGAGGCAGTAAAGCAGATGAAAACAGGGAAAGCTGCCGGTATGGATGGGTGTGCTGTGGAATGCCTAAAATGTGGTGGAGCGACTATTGTTGACTGGTTAGTAAGATTGTTGAATGTGTGCTTTGTGCAAGGCATGGTGCCAATTGACTGGGCAAGTGCTTGTGTGGTCCCATTGTATAAAGGTAAGGGTGATAAGTATGAATGTACTAGCTTTAGAGGTATAAGTCTGTTGAGTGTGGTAGGTAAGGTGTATGGTAGAGTGTTAATTAAGAGAGTTAGAGAGGGTACAGAGGGAGTGATTGGTGATGAGCAATGTGGCTTTAGGAGAGGGAGGGGATGTGTGGATCACGTGTTTGCTGTGAGACAGGTGTGTGAAAAGTATTTAGCGAAAGGTAAGGATGTGTTTTGGGCATTCATGGATTTAGAGAAAGCATATGGTAGAATTGATAGGGAGGCTTTGTGGAATGTTTTAAGATTGAATGGGCTTGATGGCAGGTTACTAAAAGGAATGAAGAGTTTTTATGTAAATAGTAGAGCGTGTGTAAGAGTGGGAAATACTGTGAGTGATTGGTTTCCTGTGAGAGTGGGGCTGTGGCAGGGATGTATGATGTTGCCTTGGTTGTTTAATATTTATATGGATGGTGTTGTAAGGGAGGTGAATGCAAGTGTTAGATGGAGGACTGGGTCTGGTGAATGATGGTAGAGAGTGGAATCTGAAGCAGCTGCTGTTTGCGGATGATACTGCTCTGGTGGCTGATTCAGAGGAGAGATTGAGTCAGTTGGTAGAGGAGTTTGGAAGGGTGTGTGAAAGGAGGAAACTGAAAATAAATGAGAATAAGAGTAAAGTGATGAAGTGTACGAAGTTGATAGATGGTAGGAGGATGAATATAGTTTTGAATGGTGAGTTGCTTGAGGAGGTTGAGTGTTTTAAGTATTTAGGGTCACATGTTGCTACGGATGGAAGAATGGATGCAGAAGTGAAGTTTAGAATGAATGAAGTTGGAAAGGTGCTGGGAGGAATGAAAAAAGTGTTTGGATGTCGTTCACTCAGAATGGATGTAAAGAGAAGGGTGTATGAAGGTGTTGTGGTACCGACTGCATTATATGGGGCTGAAACATGGAATATGGGTGTAGCAGAGAGGAAAAGTTTGAATGTAATGGAGATGAGGTGTCTGAGGAGTATGTGTGGAGTGACGCGTATGGATCGAGTGAGGAATGATGAAGTGCGTAGGAGAACTGGAATTGCTCGGGAGATGGCTGATTGAGTTGAACAGAGGTTGTTGCGATGGTTTGGGCATATGGAGAGAATGGATAATGAGCGATTGGTGAAAAAGCTAACTAGATCTGATGTGAGAGGTGTAAGGCTGAGACGAAGACCACGAATAGGATGGATGGACAGTGTGAAGAGAGCGTTGGATGTGAGAGGGTTGTCTGTTCAGCAAGGAAGAGTGGCTGTGCGTGATAGAAATGAATGGAGGGAAATTGTGAATGAATAAATGATGATGCAGCCCTAAGGGGATATTCTCCTGCTTTTTGTCTGATCAGCTGATCAGGTCAGGTGCAGGTAAGGGGCTGGATCCATTATGATGTGGCATGGGTAAACCAGCTTTGCTGTCGGGCCCTGCTGCGGATGCCACTGGTTGCACTGCGTAGTTGACCCTCGTGCGGTGTGGTGCGGTGAGGAACTGTCCCTTCTCCCATTTGGGGCTAAGATGCGAATGAATGTGTATTATTGGATGAGTAAATTGGTAGTGTGTTGGCCTGTCTCGGCTACCTCCCTTTTCTTGGGGGAAGCAGCCTAGGTATATAGTATATAGATAGATAAGTCTCTGTTGGTGTTCACACAATAATATAGGTGATAAAAGCATTGTTCACCTACTCAAAATCCCAGTATATGGCACCTTCTTTTATGACATTACCTCCTCATCACTTCTGTTTGTTTCTACCTCTAGCTTCTTTGTCCTTCACCTCAGGAATCACTTTCACCGTGAATTTCGTCATTGGAGAGACTGTGGGGCAACATACCTTTACTGGCCAGGTTACTGCTAACAGGTGAATTGCCCAGTGTGGGAGGGAGGGGGGGTTAGGTGGGGCCAGGTAGTATCCCTGCTTGACAGCAGGTAGAGGAAGGTCTCCCACATATGCCTACCAAAAATCACCTGCGAATGTTGAAAAATGTGCAAACAATGGGCCTTGCAATTGAGTGACGTACGATGCACGTCTGTGGGTCTGTCCGCGGAAAAAAGTAGTGATGTGCATTTTAGGTCAGTGGGACTTGGCGGGTTTATTTACCAACTACAGTTCGTGTCTTCTGTAATACATTATTGAGTAAAAAATTTGTGTAATACATAATGTTAAATATGTGTCATATTGTATTATGAATTAATGAAAAGTGATCCATTTGGTAAAATTTCAATTTAAACATGAAATTAAGGGTCTTATGGGTCCCACCCAAAAATCCGAAAAATCTGATAATCCGAATGATTCTCGGTCTACTGCCATTCGAATTAATGGACTTTGCTGTATATAAATCTGGTTTAAACCAGACAAAGCTACTGCCCGCCACTCACAGAGTAAGAGCATTCTGCGACATCATGCCCGAGTTTCTTTGTAATGACGCGTAAATGTGATTTATGGTGAATATTTTACAAAAGTACCTTATAATGACACCTCAGTGCACCATCAGAATCTCTGAGGTTGGATTTGAAATGATGCAAAAATGCATCATTAGAATATCAAAAGGTTAACTTGAAGTTGAAGAATTATATTGTGAGAATAATGTGTGTGAAATGAATAAATGTGCAGTGGTGTGAATTGTGGCTTTTTGTTAGTGCCTTAATTATAAGTTCATTATCTTTTATTGTATTTAGTTATGTTTTCATTTAACACATATCATTTTTTCTTACTATCCATCTATCTATAGCCCGACGCCCTAATCCCGCAATGGATGGCCGCAGACAAAACACTTCAAGTCGCTCTGTCACCCACCATCTGACTCCCCTCGCCCCAACTCACTCACCCCACCCTCATTTACCTTTCATCTCCACCTTCTACCTCATCCTTGGTCTTCCCCCTCCCTCTCCCTCCCTCCACTTCACCTACATATGAGTACACCCTCTTAGTCACTCTTTCATTCTCCATTCTCTCCACATGTCCAAACCACATCAGTGTATTTCTCCAAATTTTCACAACCACAGCCATGTCCACCCCACAACGTTCCTTCACTTCTTCATTCGTCAACCTGTCCCTCCATGTCACTGAGTGCCACATGCTCCCCTCAAGTAACTCATTTCCACTGCTCTCTTGACTTGTTCCCCTCTGGCAAGGTCCATGCCTCACTTCCATACATCAGGGTAGGGATCACAGTACTATCATGCAATGACCTCTCGAGAAGTTAAGAAGTTATTTTTTTCTTACAGTGGTGGAAAAATGATTGGCATCACTGAACCAAGACGAGTAGCAGCTATTTCCATGTCACAGCGAGTTGCACATGAGATGAATATGACATCAAGAGAAGTTTCATACCAAATCAGGTTTGAAGGAAACACAACTCCAGACACCAAACTCAAATTCATGACAGATGGAGTGTTACTGAAGGAGATCCAGTTGGTATGTTGGGTGTGTATAGTAGTGGTAGTTTAACCATCCTATCTGTTACAACAGGTGAAAGGATCAGGATGCTGTTTTTCAAGTACAGTTTTTCAGTGTTGCTACTGCTGTTTGTAGCTCAGATCCCTGCAGTGAGCAGGCTGTTAGAGCTGAAAAATTTTAGCCTTCATTATCAGTGCTGTACTTCTTGAAATTCATCGGAATAAATGTAACTGGTTCAAGACCCACAAGTTTATACACTTTTTTGCCTAATACCCAAATAATTACCCATAAAAAAGACTGGAGGAAGTGTATCAGCAATGTTTATACTGATTCTGATACTCTCAGTCATGCACTTTTTTTTTTTTTTTTATAACACAACAGAGGAAGGAAAAACAAAATGAATAAAAAATAACCATACACCAGATTACTGGTGTCCTCCTTTCACAAAAAATCTGTAACAGTTGGACTTGAACAGTTGTAGGTTGAAGTTGGGGGAAACAACTCTGGGGATGGCAGTTCCAAAGAGATGCAGTTCAGGGAATAAAAGAGTTCTGTTAGGCAGAAGTTCTGCAATATGGCAGTGTGACATTCCAGTCATGACCCTTTTCTTTCATAATTTTCATAAATATCTGTGAGATAGCATTCTTATCAGAGTATTTTGTCAGCGAATAGGAAATTTTCACAATTAACCATTCCTGACCATCAGTTTCTTTTCTCGTGAATACAACTCAGCACTTCACCAGTTGATCAGGGTGGTACTCTTAGGGGGAGTGGGAATGCTGGCGGTAGGGAGAGCTGGAGCTCCTGTTTCACCAGCCACCAGAAAATCCTGACCATCTCCCTATGGTGATTTTTTCAGTGTGACACTAATATGGAGAGTAGACCAACATACTCTCCCAAACACTTTTCTCTGTCTCACGCATTACCCTACATTTGTTTCACATATCACACAACGTACTCCACTACGTCACGGGTTAACGCCAGCAAGGGCATGTGACCAAAAAACTTTGCCCCCACTACTTAGTATCAGGCCTATTGAGGGGAGGTGTGTGACAGGCTCAGCCATCGTAGGTTTTTGGGACTGGGATGGGGTGGGACTCGGATCTGTGCTAGAGGGTACAGGGCATTGCGGTTCCCAGAATACCACTTCCGCCCAATAGAGAAGGGGCCCGAACCTGGGAGTAGTGTCCCAGGAGGCTACCCTATCAGTGGGTGTATAATGGCAGAGCAGTTACAGAACCAAGTCGTGCTTGGAGGGTGTACCTGTAGCTGTCATGGCAGGGTGCTCCAAGACCATGGCCTCAGTCACTGGTCACAGTTGGTGGGCCATAGGTCCCAGGTCCCATTCCTGGGCTTGGGACTGTGCTGGTGGGCAGGGCCTGTGGTCTGTCTCTCCCTCTATTTAATTCACCTTTGTCTATCAACTTGTACCTTTCCTTTTTGCTGGAAGTTTGCTTTCATTCATCCAGTTCCAGAGAAGGGTGACCATTCCCAACCCTCTAACTATTGTCCAATTGCTTTAACATCCTGTGTCTCAAAAGTTTTGAATCAATTCTTAACCCCTTAACCGTGGGTCATCACTTTCGTGACCGTTGGGTGCAATGGATCATACCGCAGGGCGTCACTTGAGTGACTGTGTTATTTTTAATTCCCCCGGGCTTTCAGGTGGTGACTTGTATCATCTATCAGCACTGCCAATGTCCAACAATAGTCAGTCCTGCTAATGTCATCAGTACTCCCATCCATTGTTGACAATTTAGCCATTCTCTCCCATTCTAGACTCCCCTCCCTACCTCCCCTCCATTACCCTCTCATGTCGTCTGCTCAGCCGCACTGCGCTAAGTAAATCTTCCCCGGATTTTTCCACTGTTTTCATCCATTGAAATGAGCCCTGTGCCCTATTCTTATACAAAATAATATATATATATATATATAAAAAATAAGGTAATTGATAGTGCCATACACCTAGAATTGGCTAATTATCACTTGGCAACATCCAACCTGCACTCGTTCGCTAATTTCCCCTGCTTTTTTTCCCCGTGAAATATGCCGTATGAGCTACTCTCGTAATATAAATGTATATAAGAAAGGAAGGGAGAAGCCTGAGTGATATTTATATTCACCTGGAAATGCCTAATTTATTATGTATTGTCTAGATTTCCTACGACTTATTTCTTAGCATGTACATTAGCAGCTGACATTTTCAACTCTTGGCTACCAAGATACAGTCAGTTCATTCTTGTCCTTCACGGTGAAATGACGCTCCTCCATTTCTGCTGCTTTTGCGCCTATTCTGAAAGGCCCTGTGACCTCTACCCCAACTAAACATCATGTGGGAAGCGGTAAAGGACTGTAGATATATATAAGTGTAATAAAGTACTAGAAATAATAAGTGTGAGTGTGTATATGAGTAAGAAATGACAGAAAACTAGCGGTGAATTAGCAGGAGTGGGAGGCTCATACGCGCTCGTATTTTGCTTTCACAGTGTTTTTTTTTTTTTAGTATGGATTCCAAACTACTTGGAAATCATTGAATAGTGTTTCTAGTGATAATATCTGGCAGGGGTAGTGGGGTTTTCAAGAATTCTCCCCCAGTATCCCTGCTTGTCGTAAGAGGCAACTAAAAGGGTTGGTGGTGGGTTAATGCTCCACCCCGTAAAACAACTAACTAAAATTACGAACAAGAAGCCTCGGACCAGGACTGACCAAAAGTTGACGAAAATGGACCGGACAAAGGACGTGGTAAAGGTTGTAACATGGAATATAAGGGGTATGAATGATGAGGTGAAAGAGAGAGAGATTGTACAAGTGCTTGAGAGTGCGAAAGTGAATATATGTGGAATAACTGAAACTAAATGGCGAGGTGAGAGTGTGAGAGAATGGGAGTATGGATGGGGTATATGCGCGGGAGTAGGTGAGAATGAGAGGGCGAAAGAAGGAGTGTTTATTGCTGTGAGCAAAAGATGGAAAGAGAATGTAAGAGAGTATGGATCAGTTGGGTCAAGGATTGTGTGGGTAAGAGTGAAAATTGGACTACAGATGTGGGGAATTGTGTGCGTGTATGTTCCAACACAAGATCGTGTAAGTAGAGTGAGAGAAGAGTTCTGGACAAATGTGGAAGCCTGCTTGGAAAAGTTGGAAAGGAATGAGAGCGTGTTTCTGATTGGAGATATGAATGGAAAAGTAGGAAATGAGAAGGTGGATGGAGTGGTTGGTGAGTAGGGTGTGCCTGTAGAGATGGATAAGAATAGCAGTGCTTTAGTGGACATTTGTGCCAGGAGGGGGTTGGTGTTAGCTAATACCCTCTTCAGGCACAAAATGATCCATAGGTATACATGGTGAGTGGTGAGAAGGGTGGATGGTGGAATGAAAGAACGGAAGGCAATGATTGACTATATGTGTGTGGATGAAAGGATGAGAAGATGTGTAATGGATGCAAGAGTATATAGAGGTTGGGGGAGTGGACTTTCGTGGCCAGAATCAGAATCCAAACAAGATGGAGGAAGAGAAGAAGGGAAGGACAGGTGGAAGTATTTGTTTCAAGGAGGGTAGAAAAGCTACAAGAGGATGGAATAAAGGCTGAATATAAAAGGGAAGTGGAGGAGCGATTGGATAAATATAGATTGGAGCAGATGGGGGACGTGGAAGGTGTGTGCAAGATATTCACAGAAGAAATCTGTGCAGCATGTGAGGTGGTGTGTGTGGGGTGAAGAGAAGACGAAAGGGGGTTCAGGGAACAGCGTGGTGAACTGAAAAGGTGAGAGAGGCTGTGGCACAAAAGAAGAAAGCATATAATGAGTGGATGAGGAACAGGGGCGTCGAAGAAGCTGAGAGACGGACAAGAGAGTTATATGTAGAGAGGACGAGAGAGGTGAAAAGATTACTAAGAGAGAGTAAGAAGAGAGTGGATGAGGAGTTTGGAAGGAATTTGAGTGCAAAGTGGAGGGAATGTAAGTAAATGTTCTGGAAGGAGATAAAGAGAGCTAGACAGGGTGCCAGCGAAGTCAGTAGGGGTGTGAAAGATAAAAATGGTAGATTACTAGTGGAGAAGGGAGAAAAAGTAAACAGATGGAGAGAACACTTTATGAACTGTTGAACATAGAGAATGAAAGTAATGCAAGTATAAGTGGCTGGGGAATAGCGGGGAGAAGGGGGGTTGTGAGAAGAGAGGAAGAGATCAGTAGGATGGAAGTGGTGGAAGCAATGAAGAAAGTTAAAATGGGGAAAGCCCCAGGAATTGATGGAGTGTGTGGTGAAATGCTGAAGCAAGGGGGAGAGAGAGTAATAGAATGGATGTGGAAGGTGTGCAGATTGGTGTGGGAGGAGGGTAGAGTCCCAGAGGATTGGAAGTTAGGTATAATTATTCCTCTGTACAAAGGAAAAGGGGAAACAGCAATGTGTGGTAATCGTAGGGGCATTTGCCTTCTCAGTGCAATAGGAAGAGTATATGGTAGGATACTTATTGACAGAGTTTGGGAAATAACAGAGGAATTAGTTGGAGAAGAACAGGGAGGTTTTAGGAAGGGAAGAGGTTGTGTAGACCAGATATTCATTCTTAGATCCTTAGTGGAGAAGTTTCTAGAGAAGGGAAAGAAGTTGTGTGCAGCCTTCATGTATCTGGAGAAAGCGTATGACAGGGTGGATAGACAAGGATTGTGGAAAGTATTAAGAATATATGGAGTGGATGGGAAGTTGTTGAAGGCAGTGAAGAGTATGTATGAGGGTGCTAGGGCTGCAGTGCTTGTGGATGGCAAACTGAGTGAATTTTTCCATTTGAAGGTTGAATTGAAACAAAGATGTGTCATGTCTTTGTGGTTGTTCAGTCTGTACATGGATGGGGTTATAAAAGAGATACAAGGTCGGGCAGTGGATGCTGGAGCTGCCCTAGTGAGAGAGGGCAGTGTTTGGAAACTCCTTATATTGTTGTTTGGAGATGATACTGTGTTGTTCTGCGAAGACAAAGGGGAACTGCAAGGCTTGGTAGATGAGTTTGGGAGAGTGTGTAAGAACCGGAATCTAAAGGTGAATGTGGGGAAGAGTGAAGTGATGGTCTTTGAGAGAAGTGAAGTGAGTGAATGTACAGTGAGATTGGATGGGAAGGATATGGAGAATGTGAGTGCATTTAAGTACTTGGGAAGTGTGATGAGTAAGGATGGAAGTTTAGAGGGTGAAGTGCTTGAAAGGGTGCAGCAGGGAAGGAAGGTTGCTGGTTCGTTGAAAGCAGTGATAACAAACAGGGAAGTGAGCATGGAAGTGAAAAAGTTGTTACATGACAGTATTGTGATACCAACTCTAACATATGGAAGCTTGGACCCTGTTGGAAGGACAGAAGTCAAGAGTGAGAGCAGTGGAAATGAGTTATTTGAGAGGAGCATGTGGAGTCACATGGAGAGACAGACTAACAAATGAGGAAGTGATGGAGCGTTGTGGTGTGGTTGTGGATGTGATAGGAAGCATTAGGAGAAACACGTTGAGGTGGTTTGGGCATGTGGAGAGGATGGAGAGTGAGAGACTGACAAGGAGAGTGTATGTGAGTGAGGTGGAGGGGGTGAGAGGGAGGGAGAGGCCGAGGATGAGATGGAGGGATGGAGTGGAGAGGTACATGAGAGAGGGGGGGTGTGAGTTGGGAGCGGGGTAGTGAAATGGCGGGGGACAGAGTGACATGGAGACGATTTGTTTGTGGCCACCCCGTGCGGGATTGAGGCATCTGGCAATAGATAGATAGTATTCATATTAGGGGATGTCGGGAAGTGTAAAGTGGAGACTTAGTTACCCAACTTCAGAAGTCTCCACAAGTCCTACGGTAGTCGACGATGCTAAAAAAACATCCCAGGAGAAAGCTGAAGGTGTGTGCCATATGCATATGTAACTATAATATTCTAGGACTAATAACTGATTTTTGGCAAATATTTTTAAAATGTCAGTCGGAGCTCGCTTATCCCCCTGGGAATGGCCCGGTTCGCCTCCAACAACCCCGTGGTGTAGGAGTTAGCAGAAAATTTTAAAAGCATCTCTCCTATCACAACCTTCTTATGATCGTCAGTATGGGTTCCGTCAGGGACGCTCCACTGGCGATCTTCTCACCTACCTTTCAGATTCCTGATCATCCTCCTTTCGGGACTGTGGCTATCGATCGAGTCTGGCATAAATCTTTAATTTCCAAACTGCCCTCTTACGGTTTCTATCCTTCTACCTGTGCGTTCATCTCTAGCTTCCTTTCTGGTCGTTCTGTAGCTGCTGTTGTAGACAGTCATCGCTCGTCTAGATCTATCAACAGTGGTGTTCCTCAGGGTTCTGTCCTATCACCAACTCTCGTCCTTTTATTCATCAGTGACCTTCCAAGCTGTACATCTAACCCTATCCACTCATACGCTGATGACTCCACCCTTCACCTCTCCATTCGGGTCCGGCAGCGTCCACCTCAGCAGTTACTTCAACAAACGAGGAATGGGGCTATGGCAAACCTGATGTCTGACTTGGCTCGTAGCTCTGACTGGGGCAAAAATAATCTTGTTGTTTTTAATGCATCAAAGACTCAGTTCTTACACCTATCAACCCAGCAAAATCTTTCTCAGGAGTACCCACTGATGTTTAATAACCTCCAGCTGAATCCTGCATCATCCTTGAACGTGCTTGAGGTTTCGTTCACTCGGGCTTGATCTTGGAAAGATCATATTACATCTCTTGTAAAATCTGCTTCTAGGAGATTACGTGTGCTAAGCCGACTCTGTACCTTCTTTACCCCTGCACAGTTGTTAAGGTTATACACGGGTTTTATTCACCCCGTGTAGAGTACAACTCTCATGTGTGGGGAGGCTCCTCATATACAGCTTTTCTCAATAGGGTGGAGTCAAAGGCTTTTCGTCTCATCAATTCTCCTCCTCTTACTGGCTCCCTTCAACCTCTGTCTCTTCACCGCACTGTTGCATCTTTATCTATTTTCTATCAATAGTTCAATAGTCACTGTTCCTTTGAGCTGTCTGCTTGCATCCCCCCACCTCTATGATGGGCGCTTAGCACCCGTCTAGCAACAAACTTTCATCCCTTTTCTGTCCAACTCTCTAATGCAAGAATTAACCGTTACCTCCAGTCCTTTATTTATGGAACAGGTCAGCTCTGGAAATGTCTCCCTCTGTCTGTATTTCCTACTTCCTATGATCTCCAATCTTTTAAACTCATTGTGTCCAGGCATCTCGAAACAAATGGATCTTGAATTTGGCTCTCTCTTGTATTGCTTTTGTTTTTTTCTTGAAAGGAATAGTTTGCTGGCTCCTGGCCTTTGGTTTCTTCTTCCTAGCATAAAAAAAAAATATATAAATAATTAATATGGCAAAAAATGAGAAAAAGCAAATGCCTGATGATCAGAGTGGCATGTTGGAATGTGGGTAGTTTGAAGGATAGTTTGGGGGAGGTGGTCGAGGCAATGAGTAGGAGGTGGGTGGATGCTGGCTGTGTACAGGGGATTAGATATAGGGGAGGATCATCCAGAATGATTGCTGGGATGGACTGTCACTTACGTTTTCATCTTTGATGGCTCCAACCTTGCATGCGTCGGCCTTGGTCATCTAATGGCGGCTGTCCATGCTGCTCGATGTATGCCTTAACCCTGAGGTCACGCTGACCTCATCCCACGTTTTTTTTGGTCTGCCCCTCGCAACCCCACCCCCAGTGTTAACGCTTTTCACTTTCTTCACCCATTTATCATCCCCCGTCCTCTCCACATGCCCAAATCATCTCAATCTACCTCTCCTCATCACAACCCCAATACACTCCAGTCCCATTCTACCTCTCAACTCTTGCATTGTAAACCCAGCTCCCCCCAGGCCTTGCACGCAAGGTTGCACTGCACATGCACCAAATCATTGTCATTTTTGTACATTGGAGCCTGCGAATATCCTCTTCCTTTACTGCCTAGGCCTCACTACCATACAATATTACACTCCTAACACATGCTGCATACAAAGACCCCATAACATGTAGGAAGAGCCCTCTCAATGTCAGGAGAGGCAACAGCTCCCTGAACTTCTTCCAACCACTCCTCACCCTAGCCACGGAGCGAGCTCCAGCCCCACCTCCAGCACATAACATGCCTCCCTAATAACAAAACTCTTCCTTACACTAAAGAGACTCACCAGCAAGTTCAATCCTTTCACACCTGACAATCTCCATCTTCTCCCCAACACGAAACACACATAAAATCAGCATTATCTCTCGCAGTCTGCCTCTAATACCACCACATCTCTTTTGCACCCACTTATCACAAACACTGCACAAGATGGAATTACTTCCCATGCTCTTGTGGCAAATTGTACATGGCCACCCTCCTTCTCCTTTGACAGTACCACCACTAAGTCTAGATATCCTCACTTTTGTTTTATCTGCATTTACCCTTAAGCCCTTGTGCCCCATACCATCTCTCCACTTCCTAAATCTTTCCTCCACCTCCTTTTCATTCTCTGCAATCAGCACCAAATCATCAGCATACAACATCTCCCACGGGAGTCCATTTCTGAAGTCATGTAAGAGGGCTTCAAGTATAAGATATTTGGCAGGGAGGGGCAGGCGGTAGCTCGATCGGTAGAGAGTTGGCATGCAGTCCCGTGGGACCCAGGTTTGAATCCTCGCTGGTGCAGGGAACAGTTTAAGGATTTGAATTTCATTAAATCAGGCTTTACTGATCTACCAGAAGACCCGCCGACATGTCGTAAAAATAACCCCGCTAATACCAATACACCAGTCCTGTATGAGACAGCCCTAGCATGTATTCAATATGGATGGTGGGTGTTAAGCACCGAAGTGGTGACATGTAGAGGTGTATGGTACACCGAAGTGGTGACATGTAGAGGTGTATGGTATGTTGGAGGACGACTGGGCCTTGATAGCAGGCTGTAAAGCCTATGCCCAGAGTTGGACACATTATTTAAAAAAAAAAAAAAAAAAGATGGATGGTGCTGGTGTGCTGGTTAAGGAAAAATAGGTGGAATATGTCATGAATGTAGTGAGATTAAATGAAAGGATTATAATATGGTAGTGAAAATTTTGTTATTTAGGCTCACGTTTTCATTTATATTGGCATATGCTCCACAGGTTGCCATTGATGCTGTAGAAAAAGGTAGATTATAGGATGGCCTAATGCATGTGGTAAGTGGTATGGGGATGATGAGATTGTAGTTTTGTGAGGGGACTTAAATGGTCATGTAGATGAAGCAGCTCAAAGATATGAAGGGTTACATGAGGGATGTGCATGTGATACAAGAAATAAGGAAGGGGAAAGGATACTTGAGTTTGGGGCGGCGATATAGATGATTGTGTGGAACACACATTTTAGGAAGAGAAAGAGTAGGTTGATTTTGTACAAATGTAGGGGATATAGTAGCCACATAGACTACAGTAAACTCTCAGTTATCCGTCATTGCAATATCCAGCGCTGCTGGCTTGGCTCAATTAAAACAATATCCAGCAAAATTATGCAATATCTGGCACCGAAATGGGACGTAATTAGTGGTTCTATGCAATATCTGGCATTTTGGTGTATCAATCAGCTTGTAATCAGTTTGCAGCCAGTGCTGTATTACTGTACTGTATCATTATTTTATTGTATTTTATGCTTAGTTTTCATCCTTTACTTATGGGAAAGTTTTTAGGATATAGGTCTGAGGCAGATATTAACACAATATCTGGCTTGACTCTGAATATTGAGCCGATTGGGGGAGTACTATGCAATATCTAGTGTTTCATGTTCTTCAGCATAGGGCTTGGTTGAATTACAATGGATAATTGAGAGCTTACTGTATTTCCTGGTTAGGAGGGCTGACAGGAGGTTGGTGAGGGATGTTAAAGTTATAGGTGCCATGCAGGTTTTTTTTTTACCTCCAATGCAATGATGAGAAATTAATCCAGTCTAACAAATCCCACCGCTATGACCCCAGTGTCATGACGATTTGTTTACCTCTGTGTGAATTTATAAGAAAAATTACTGATCCCGACCACTGTCACTAGTGTCCTACAAGGTATTTTTGAGACTCACCTTAGGAATCAGAATTACAAAGAGTGGGCTGTCACCACCCAGCGTATGCTGGGAAAAAATTATTCCACCAAGAAAGTAAGGTGAAGATTTCTGGGGCCTTGCGAAATAGTAACTAGGGTAGCATGTGCTGTTTAGAGTGCGTGAGTAGTAAGATAGTAATACACCTTGCAGGCCACTCAGTCTCACAATAAAAACTCCCCAGGGGATAATAAGTCTCAAACACAACATAATCTAATATTTACTAAATCTAAACATAAATATAAGAAATTAGATATTAGATCAAATTTACCATAGGTTACTTTACAGACTATGAATTACTAGAAATTGCAAGATCAGTACTCCTTCGCACTGATATTATCACAGGGCAGACTAAATTTAACAAAAGATCAATGATTGCAAGAGGGTAACCACCTCCGCTAAACAAATTCTTGGGATGGTACTAACACACTAATATGAACAGAGTTCTTTGCAGTTGGATATAAGCTCAATTTTATATTTAGATGCACATATGTATAATCTTCACCTCTTAACCTAATATTTACAAAATAACACTAGTGTATATAGCAATCTCACATATTTAATTAATAAATTCATGATGACACTTACTACATGGATCCATTAATTCCATGGCCTTGAGAGGGCTTCTTGGGAAATGACCTTGGAAAAATACCACTATACAGTATACCCTTGGAACCGAGTTCTTTATCCACAGTTTTACCTCGAGGATCACACTCAACTCATACAGTGTTAATAGAGGAACTATGTAAACGAATCGACACTTAAATTTCGGATTACAATTTTCAGTAACTTCCTAGGACTAAATTCACGCAGGCTTACTATCCGTTTCCAATATTCACAAATATATAGAGTAAAATCTCGATATAACAGACTTCAATAGACCGGAATTCGCTTTTATCGGACTCGAGGAGCTACCGGACTAAATTCCTATATATCGGAAAAAGTCTGATAAAGCCAGAAGCAGTCCGGACTGCCTGACCACTTCAGCTATGTTCACCACAATAAGGTAAATAAAAGACATGTTTATCAGTGTACAGTACAGTATTATTATACCATTTGATTAATGTAGTGAAGGTATAACACAGTACAGTCCCCCTGTGGCAGGGGGGGGACACAATCTGGCCGCACTGTGGGGTGGTACTACTACTACTACTTTGCGGCCGGGTTGTGTTAGGAAGAATTCCGCCACCGTATTCCCTGCGTGTCGTAAAAGGCGACTAAAAGGGGCAGGGTGAGGGGACTGGGACCCCCTCCTCTGTTTTTAGGGTGAGGAGACTGTAGCACCAGTCGAGCAGGGCAGTACTCCCAAGGAGGATGGAAAGCTGATGACAGAGAGACCTGGAGCTCCCATTTCATCAGCCCTCAGGACTTGTTCCTGACCACCCTCCTTTGCTGAACTTTTTCAGTGTCTCAGTTACACAGAGAGTAGACCAGCATGCTCTCCTATACAAGTTTCTCTAACTGTCAGCACCAAACTACATACACGCTACACACTACACTTCCTTTTCAAAATTATCAAAAATGGCGCACAAAAATCATGCCTCAGAGTCCCCAGGGGGGGGGGACCATAAATGCCCCCACCATCCGCCCCACTCCTGGTGACGACTCAAAGAGCTGCCTGGAACCACCGTCTGACTCACTCCTTCTTCATTTCTGTAACATTCGCGGCCTTTCCTCTAACTTTCACGCTGTTGAGCACCACCTCTTCTCCTCTAAACCTCACCTTCTCTTTCTCACTGAGACTCAGCTGTCTGAGGCAACTGACAGCAAACCCTTTTCTGTATCCTCCTACTTTCTCTATTCTCGTTTCAAAGCCAAAGGTGGCTGTTGCGTATACGTACGCAACAATCTATCTTGCCCTCGTGTTCCTGAACTTGATTCTTCTGAATTCTCTGCTCTCTGGCTTCGGCTTTCCTGTCATTATCTGACTAAATATATCTGTGCTGTTTACTTATCTCCTAATTCTACTGACTATCAAAAATTCTTTGACTATCTTACTTCTACGATGGAACACATTCTATCCATTTCTCCTTTCTCTGAAATCTCCATTCTAGGAGATTTCAATGTTCACCACCACCTTTGGCTCTCCTCTCCTTTCACTGATCCACCTGGTGAACAAGCCTACATCTTTTCTATCCTTAATGACCTAGAGCAGCTTGTACGGCACCCTACCCGTATCCCTGACCGCCTTGGAGAGAGTTCCAACATACTTGACCTTTTCCTAACAACTAATCCTTCTGCTTACACTGTTCATCTTTTCTCTCCGTTGGGCTCCTCCGATCACAATCTTATAACCTTAACATGTCCAATCGCTCCAGTACGGCCTGTGGACCCTCCAAAGAAACATCGCCTGTGGCACTTTGGAGCTGCAGATTGGGAGGCCCTCAGGCAGTACTTCTTTGATTTTCCATGGAATGATTATTGCTTCCATGGCCGGGAGCCATCTGAGTGTGCCTTGCGCGTTACGGAGGTTATTCTCTCAGGCATGGAAGCATACATTCCTTTCTCATATCCTCTGACTAATGCAAGAAAGCCTTGGTTTAATACACTTGTTCTAATGCTGTCCGCAACAAGGAGAGGGCCTATAAGAGGTACCGGAGCCAACCCACCCCTGAATCACACCTTTTATATATTTCTGCCCGGAATCGTGCAAAGTCTGTTCTTGGCTCTGCTAAAAACAATTTCATCCGTGCTAAATGTTCCCAACTCTCCAACTCGAATTCTTCTCGCTCCTTCTGGCACCTTGCCAAAAACCTTTCTAACAACTTTACCTCATCATCCTTCCCTCCTCTTTTCTACTCTGATGGCTCTGTAGCTATTTCTTCTACTGATAAAGCAGATCTCTTTGCTCAGACTTTCTCCTCCAATTCCACCTTAGACGATTCCGGTGCTATTCCTCCATCACTTCCCCCCCCTGACTTCCTGTTGTCTGACATTAAAATTTCTTCAGCAGATGTGTTCCCTGCCATTGCTGGCCTCAATACTAGAGGCGGTAGCTCGATCGGTAGAGAGTTGGCTTGCGGTCCCGTGGGACCCAGGTTCGAATCCTTGCTGGTGCAGGGAACAGTTTAAGGATTTGAATTTCATTAAATCAGGCTTTACTGATCTACCAGAAGACCCGCCGACATGTCGTAAAAATGACCCCGCTAATACCAATACACCAGTCCTGTATGAGACAGCCCTAGCATGTATTCAATATGGTCGGTGGGTGTTAAGCGCCGAAGTGGTGACATGTAGATTGTAGGAGGATGACTGGGCCTTGATAGCAGGCTGTGAAGCCTATGCCCAGAGTCGGACACATAAAAAAAAAATTAAAAAAAAAAAGGCATACGGTCCTGATGGAGTCCCTCCTGTTGTCCTCAAAAACTGTGCTTCTGTGCTTACACCCTGCCTAGGTAAACTCTTTCGCCTTTGTCTCTCAACTGGTACCTTTCCTTCTTGCTGGAAGTTTGCTCTCATTCAGCCAGTCCCAAAGAAGGGTGACCATTCCCAACCCTCTAACTATCGTCCAATTGCTTTAACATCCTG
>JAGKTI010004303.1:30013-51487 GCA_018397915.1 Birgus latro
ACTTTGGCGAAAGCTTTGTCATTGCACTTGACATCTCAAAGGCTTTCGATCGAGTCTGGCATAAATCTTTAATTTCCAAACTGCCCTCCTACGGTTTCTATCCTTCTATCTGTGCCTTCATCTCTAGCTTCCTTTCTGGTCGTTCTATAGCCGCTGTTGTAGACGGCCATCGTTCCTCTCCTAGACCTATCAACAGTGGTGTTCCTCAGGGTTCTGTCCTATCACCTACTCTCTTCCTTTTATTCATCAGTGACCTTCTAAGCTGTACATCTAACCCTATCCACTCATATGCTGATGATTCCACCCTTCACCTTTCCATTCGGTTCCCACAACGTCCATCTCAGCAGTTACTTCAACAAAAAAGGGATGAGGCTATGGCACACCTAATGTCTGATTCGGCTCGTATCTCTGATTGGGGTAAAAATAATCTTTTTATTTTCAATGCATCAAAAGCTCAGTTATTACACATATCAACCTGACAAAATCTTCCTCAGGATTACCCACTAATGTTTAATAATGAACAGTTATGTCCTGCATCATCCTTGAACATGCTTGGGGTTTCATTCTCTCAGGATTTGTCTTGGAAAGAACATATTACATCTCTTGTGAAATCTGCTTCCAAGAGATTAGGTGTGCTAAGCCGATTCCGTACTTTCTTTACCCCTGCACAGTTGTTGACCTTGTACACGGGTTTTATTCACCCGTGTATGGAGTACAACTCTCATGTGTGGGGAGGCTCCCCACATGCAGCTCTTCTCAATGGGGTGGAGTCAAAGGCTTTTCGTCTCATTAACTCTCCTCCTCTTACTGATTCCCTTCAGCCATTGTCTCTTCGCCGCACTGTTGCATCTTTATCTCTCTTCTATCGCTACTTCAATGGTCACTATTCCTCTGAACTGTCTGCTTGCATCCCTCCACCTCTACGACGGGCACGTAGTACCCGTCTAGCAACAAACTCTCATCCCTTTTCTGTCCAACTCTCTAATGCAGGAGTTAACCGTTACTCCCAGTCTTTTATTTATGCAACTGGTCAACTCTGGAACTGTCTTCCTCTGTCTGTATTTCCTACTTCCTATGATCTCCAGTCTTTCAAACGCAGTGTGTCCAGGCATCTCGAATTGAACGGATCTTGAATTTGGCTCTCTTTTGTACTGTTTTTGCTTTTTCTTGGAAGGAACAGTATGCAGGCCCGTGGCCTTTAGTTCCTTCTTCCATGCAAAAAAAAAACAGTACTGCAATGGTAGTGAAAACAGTTTAAAAACCATTGTTGCAGTCCGGACTAATGTCTGATATATCGGAAAAAGTCCGGATTAGCAGGGGAAAGTCCAGATGTCGCTTTTATCGGAATTTTGCATTTTTCGGAATAGTTAGGGCCCCAATTAGTCCGTTATAGTGAGGTCTTACTGTATTTGAAGTTACAGTATTTCAGTGGACCAACTAATTCGCATTCGGGTTACGTGAATCAGAGAAGATGGGAGGGGGAATTTCTAGTGTAAGCGGGCATTGACGAAGTGAACCGGTTGGTTACACCATTCGTGTGGGTAGGGGAAAACGATGGAATAGCAACAATCTGCAAAGTACGAGGGGATCAGGGGAGAAGTCATGATACGAAAGGAATTTGGGGGAAACATTGACAGTCAACCTATTAATATATGAGAGGATTTACATTATAGGAACAAAGGGAAGAGGGGAGGGGGGAATACTGAGCGTGCGATCACCCACCTGCAAAGTACGAGGGCACTGGGGGAGAAGTGACGCTCCCTAGGCCGCGTGCATTCTTTTATAACCTTGGTTGTCCTAATATTGGAACTGACTTCAACTGATCTCTCTGCAGCATTTCAGTTTACACCTATTAACAAGAAATATGAAGGTGTTCACACTCGACACACACGGATGGGTTGACTTACGATGCTTAAAATTTTGTTGTAAGCGTATGGGATTGACAGTTACACCGAAGCCTAAACAAACGTGCGCTTGGAACTAATTACATCCATGCGTCGGGCTACACGATTAAACGCGAGTGTAATGCAGATTTCACGGTTGCAAATTTCTATTATCAGCAATTAGGATTTAACTAAGCTTTAATTCACTACTATGTAGTGCAAAAAGATGATATCACCAAGCCTGACTTACAAATTTCAAATTTAAAGTATGAGACAAATTTTTGTGATTATTAATCTCTTGCTAAAATTTACGCCTCTATCTCTACCGTGAGAAACTGACTGCACCATGACTCTCACTCACAAAATTGCTCTATACAGTTCCTCTATTATTAGAGTATCACTTATGCTATGAATATTAACAGGGAACAAGCCTGAATATGGAATTTGATGATTATCCTCTACATATTGCAGATGAATCATAGTTAGGGGTTCAAGGCTACACTTATATTACACTTATACTAACTTACACTAACTTATACTTCACTTATATTAACTTACTCTATACTTATACTAACTTAAGTTATACTTAAATTACCCTTAAAATTACGGCGCTACATAGGGAGTGAAGAATCTGTGCAGCAACACAAATTATATGTAACATTGTGCTTAAGGAGCCAGTGATGAAGAAGGGGAACTAAGCATCTAGGAGGAAAATGTGGAAGTTGAAAAATCAAGCAATTAGGGATGCCTTCTATAGCAAGATGAGTAGAGTGGTGGCTGAACAGGGAGCTGTTGACAGAAGCATTAATGAACAGTACAGAGCTTTCAAGAACAGTCTCCTGAGAGTTAGTAATTTGGTATATGGATGGACAAGGGGTCCCCCAAGACAGAAAGTAACATGGCGGTAGGGTGTGGGTGTAGAAGCTGCAGTTTAGGAAAAGACTTTTCCAAGAATGGAAAAGGGGTGGTAACAAAGAGGAATACTTGGATGTGTCTGACTCTGGGCAAAGGCTTCACAGCCTGCTATCAAGGCCCAGTCGTCCTCCTACAATCTACATGTCACCACTTCGGCGCTTAACACCCACCGTCCATATTGAATACATGCTAGGGCTCTCTCATACAGGACTGGTGTATTGGTATTAGCGGGGTCATTTTTACGACATGTCGGCAGGCCTTCTGGTAGATCAGTAAAGCCTGATTTAATGAAATTTAAATCCTTAAACTGTTCCCTGCAGCAGCGAGGATTCGAACCTGGGTCCCACGGGACCGCAAGCCAACTCTCTACCGATCGAGCTACCGCCTCCCCAAAGATAAAACAAAGGTGATGGTATCTAAGGTTGGTGGCAGTACAGCAAGTGCTCGCATAACATGTGCTCCTATAGCGCAAAACTCACACAACACGGGAGGCAAAATTTTGTGTCCAAATTTAGTTACAACACGAGAATGATAGACATTATACAAGCAGAGGAAGCTGCCCATTTTTTTTAACACCATACTACACGGCAACAATAGACATAATGCGGTCAGACGCCCCAAATTATGGTTCAAACAGTCATAACACGGCAAACCAGGGTCATAACATGGTGGAAACAGACACAATGTGGCCAGTGATAGTCATAGTGCAGGTTGCATCAGCCTGTGACGTATGGCTGTCACCTGTCTGCGCGGTGTGTCATCATGGCTGACTGAGCATTCCTGCCCCCGTTTAGCCTGCCCTCTCCCTGCATTATGGCTGCACTTGTGCTTTGTGTGATTTTTGTGACCAGTAGGAATCCTTCCCTGCCTCTGAACCCCACTCCACTTCCCCCCAGCAAGCCTACAACCTCATCTGTTCAAGATGAGGAATCGTCCAGCGTTTGTATATAATGAAGTCTTTATTAGGTAGGTTGATGTACTGGAAACAAAACTGAAAATTTCCCCAAACAGTGAACTTGGGGCTGGCTCAGGTACCATGAAACCCTTTAATGTGTAAACTTATGATCCCATAACACGGATGTCTCATAAAGCTGGAGCTTCAAGGTGCAATACTCCCGCGTTATGTGAGCACATGCTGTACTGTCAAAGAAGTGGGAGAGTGATCATGTGTGGTTTGCCATAAGGGCATGGGAAGTAATTCCATCTTGTGCAGTGTTTGTGATAAGTGGGTGCAAAGAAATGTAGTGGTATTAGAGGTAGTCTGCAAGATATTGCTGATTTCATGTGTGCAGTGTGTTGGGGAGAGCCTGTGGAGATTGTCAGGCGAGAAAGGATTGATTTTGCTGGTGAGTGTGTGGAAGAGTTTTGTTACTTGGGAGACATGTGTGGCTAGAGTTAGGAGTGGTCGGAAGAAGTTCAGGGAGCTGTTGCCTCTCCTGACTTTGAGAGGGTTCTCCCTACATGCTGAGGGATCTTTGTATGCAGCATGGGCAAGGAGTATAATGCTTTGTGGTAGTGAGACCAGGGCAGTAAAGGAAGAGAATATTCACAGGCTTACATATGGAAGTGACAATGATTAGGTGCATGTGAGGCCTGGTGGGGCCTGGTTAGAGGAATGATGAGACTAAAGTGAATCGATGTTGTGATGAGGGGAGGTAGTTGGAGATGGTTTGGGCATGTGGAGAGAATGGGGAATGACAGTTGGATGCGGAAACAGAGAGGTGTTAATGCTGGGGGTATTGTTGCGAGAGGCAGACTGAGAAAGGCCTTGGACAAGGGCTTGGAGTGTGGTTTCAGGAATAAGGGACTGAATAGGGAAGCTGCCAGAGATTGAGCTGCATGGAGAGCCACCTTTAGGTGATGACAGCTGGTGCATGCATGCATGTTGGAGCCATTATAAACAAATGAACACTTCAGAGTATTCTGAATTACCACCACAATCAAGTCAAAAGCATATCTCCATCACTGGTATCCACTGAGGCAGTTTATAAGTGAATGTGGAGTGCATAAAACATTATTATATTTTGAGGTTGTTTACATGTGGAAGCCAGTTGCCGTGAGGCATACCTTTACCGTAGGAACTGATACTGTACGTAGTTACCCAGTGACCTACCGCAGTGGTTGCTCATATCTTCATGTAAATTTTAACTCACCCGTCTGGTCACAATGGTGTATTTATAGCTGTTTGGGGAAATTTAATGCAGTAAGACATTTTGATTATGGCAAAGTCATAAATAAAGCATTTTAGGTGTTTTTAGTGCTGAATGTGCCAGTTTTTTTTTTTTTTTTTTTTTAGTACTCTCACAGCAAGAAAGAGTGCAGTATTTGTGTGGCTTCCTTTGATTTCTTGTAGCTTAACTGCAACCAACTCAGTTTTGCTCAGTAATGCACTTTTTTTATAAGGAAAAAAATGCAATAGCATCCAGTAATTGAGGAGGTTTGATTGTAGTTGTATTTCTACAGCTAACAGCACTTCCTCATACCTGAGGGTGTTAGTATGATGATTTATGATTACTGTGAGTACACTACTGTCATCATAGAGAGCACTGTACGAGTATTCCTTTTCGGATGAATCTTAGTCAGGTACCGTATTGCATTGTTTGTATCATGAAAACACCGAAGTGTACTGTGATCTAAAGTCATTTGCAACATATCATGATATTCTTTATATTTATTGAAAGTTATTATACCTTACTGTCTACTTTTTCCAACAGGACCCCACCCTTAAGAAATATTCAGTCATTATCATTGACGAAGCTCATGAACGAAGTGTTTTCTCTGATATTTTGATTGGTATCCTGTCCCGAATCATACCAAGACGAGAAGCCAAAGGAAAGCCTCTGAAGCTCATTATAATGTCAGCTACACTCAGAGTTGAAGATTTTACAGAAAATGCAAAACTCTTTAAGTATTCCATACCTCCAGTCATTAAGGTAGGTTGTGTAATTAAGGGTTCTATATATTGGATCAGTGTTTCCTCTGTCCCTGTGTGTATTTCCCATGTTTATATGAAGTGCATCTATAAAGAAATTGTAAAAAAAAAAAGTCATAGTTAAGCTCTTGAGGTGGAGCCAGTATTCCAGGTACCTGAATAATGTGTGAATCATACTACTGTACATGTATGACCTATTTCACTGTTTTATATATGAATTTTGAACACCCATTGCCATTCCCTCCAAAATACTGTCTAACTTTAACAAGAATCTTGTCTAGGAATCTTGGAGTAGTGTTGAGAACCTCATGAAATTTAGCTTATTTCCAAACTGTTGTGTATTGAATCAGGAGATAAAATACTGCTTACTGAGTAATATTGATTTAGGATGATTTGCCAAATGCTGTATTAAAGTTAATATAGTAGATATTTTTATCCTCTCTAAGTGTGGTTTGGTCCATTTAATTGTAAAATTTTGTGGTACGTGGGGGCACTCACCATCCACTCACTCGATGTAGTGCTGCTCTTGGGTGTCTGCCCTTTCCTCTCCTCCATCCTACTTTCCTTCAATTCTCTTCTGTCTTTCTTTCCTTCATTCCTTCCTTGTCCTTCTGCCTACGGGTGACTCTACACTCCCTCTTCTGTCCGTCTTTCCTTCATTCTTTCCTCGTCCTTCTGCCTGCGGGTGACTCTACACTGAGTGACAAGCCAAATGGTTTCCTGTAGACCAGGAAACCATTTACTATGCTGGGTAGTAACCATATAACCAAATTTTGGCGCCTGGTGCGGCGCTCCAATCGGATTGAGCTGGTGAAGGTTTATATCCAAGGGGTGGTTGGGGTTTATTGCTCACATAATGCCACTCAGGGATGAGTGAGACTGGCCACTCTCATCTTAAATGTCAGGACCAACTTGCCTAGCCCCGCACTCCTATGCTCCTCTGTGGGGCGACATAGGATTGGATAATGGATGGATGGATGGACTACTAGCACAGTATTACTGTAATATCTGTGAAGTAGGAACATTCACAAACTGCCAAAAGTTGCCAATCTTCACCTGATAACTTGTTTTGAAAAAAACCCGGTCAACTCAACTAGTATTCCATAAGTGTTCTCATTAACACTTTGTTCATAAGTAGAATTTTATGAATATACAGTATTTACTCAGTCAAATGAGAAAGAGAAGCTTCAATATGATGAAGTTGAAGGTAATCACTAAACCGAACCTAATACTGTACAGTAACCCCTCAATCATGCAACGTAATAGAGCCAACGGCATGTCTGGGTAGTGGATCCGTCTGGATAGTGGACTTCTCCACTGGACCCCCTTAGTACATATCCTAACTTTGAAAGCCATCGTAAAAGGCTACTACAGTGCTTTGAATAACATTTGTTCCTGGTGTTGTACACTACTCTGTCTGGTCAAGCAGACCTATAAACCACGGCCAAGCAATTACCATGCTCAAGCAGACTCATCAGCCACAGACAAACAATCATCACTGCTGGGCCATACCTTGCAGTGACATGAAAAAACATGATAAAACTGGTCCTGCCAGGTGAAAATGTTGTTCGTCCATAATTTCCACCCGGACGCAAGCATTTTTCCTGGTTAAAATGAAAAAATGTATGAATAATGGCTTCAGACAGCCAGATCGCAGCATCTGGATAATGGATTGTTCAGATAATGAACGTTCGGATAATTGAGGGATTACTGTATACCGTCTAAACTTCGGGAGAAATATTGTTCATACCACGAAAGCGATTACTGTATTCATATTCTCAACTACGTCTTTAAATATAGTTTTAATCAGATAAAAGTTTCAGAAGTTTTTTGGCTGCAAAATATTTATGGGAATCAGATGAAGAATACATGCACACCAGCGTCAAGTTTTCTTAGGGTGGTACAGTAGTATTAAACTACCTCTTCGCACGAGGAATCCCTTCTTCTCTCCAGCTATAGTTTTAAAGTGAAGAGGTTCCTTGAGCGGCACGCGAAGAGGTCTCTCAGGGTTAAAAGTACTGGAATATGAAGCAGGAACATCACCCGCCTCTTCCCGAATATCTTCGTATCTTTTTTTATACTGATACCATATTCATATATCTAGTTAATACCTTAACAATCACAAAATGCATTTTCTTTTTTAAAATGTTTGTATCATTTGTTTTGTGTGATACTGTCTTTATTTATAGATTTTTAGGAGACTGGTGTTATATGTTTATGATCAAATTACTGCTACGTACACTTGACTTCTGCCATTCCTAGGTTACCTGTGTCTCACACTGTGGTGATCCAGGCAACTTCACCACTTATTTCCAAGAGTGCTTTATTTGACAGACTTGTACACTATTTCACTTTTCATTACTGTCCTTAGAAAGGCAAGCACGTGGTATAATTTAAGGCCATGGTTGGATTACTGCCACCGCCGCTAACTTCTGACTGCCGTAATCTTAATCACTGCCTTAAATTATACCACATGCTTACCTTTCTGAAGACAGTAACGAAAAGTGGGATGGTTACAAGTTTGTCAGATAACTTGACCTGACCTAACCTAACCTATTTGTAACATAACTGAACCACCAAACAAAACCGCTAAATTCTAGCTGTCGTAATCCTAACCACCATTGGGCCCCTCTCAAGTATTACAGTATCAGGTATTAGAACTACAGGTATTTCCTACCTTTGGACTGATTCGGAGACTTAGCATATTATTTTTGCAATATATCACACTAGAGGGTAAACGTAAAACAAATGACATCAAACTTGCGCTCCTCCATCGTACCAACCTCACGATTTCTCTCCCAAAGAACACCTCTGCAGCATACCAACCCTTCCATAGTCCTCTTGCTCGAGGAGGCTTCTCAGCCAGGGTTTAAAGGTACCAAACTGGGAAGGGCCTCTTCACAAAGTTGCTTCGCGAGAAGGGGAAGAGGTTGTTTAATACTACCAGCCTCATTGTCTTCCTGGAAACATCAGTACAGTACTTGCGATTTCGGGTTGGTTGCTTCGTCTTCACAGGATTTCAGCTACATAAATTATGCTTTTTTTATAACTAATAGTCAGTATATTCTCTTCAACGCTGACCAGATGAAACATTAATCTCTTTGATAGCTGATTGATAACTGTTTTGAATTAGTAATGCAGCAAGACTTCTACTAGTGTGTGATGAATACTAATGGACCACTTGTCGTTTTATGCATTCTAATAGCATTTCTGCAGCATGTCACTTAGTAAATCATATATAGAAAATGGTATAATAACCAATGATTACAGTATTGAATAATTTATGTACTCTACATCACTAATTATCATAGAAGGGATTTTACAAAATATATGACAGTGCACGCCGGGAATAGTTGACCGAGTTGGGTTCCTAATTAAATTACAATACCAGGCAATCACTGGCAACTCCTGAGTTTGTGAACACCCCCATTAAAATGCTACTAATCATAGAGATGAACAACTAAGAATTTGATTTTAGGTTGATGCAAGGATGTTTGATGTGACCATTCATTACAACAAGAGAACTGTTGAAGACTACATTGGGGAAGCATACAAGAAGGCCTGTAAGATCCATCGTCAGTTACCAGAAGGAGGAATTCTGATCTTCCTTACAGGTACTTATAAATGTAACATATTTCTTTTTGTTTGGCATTCTGATTAACTAGTGGCCTAATTAGTGGTAGGTGGTGGCGACCATCATCCACTCACTTGATGTAGTGCTGCCTACTTCTTCCTTAGCCTTTATCATTCTTTTTCTGTGCCTGCCCTCCTTTCTTCCTATTTCTCCTATATTTCCTGTCACTTCTTACTGCTTTTCTTTCCTTTGCAGGTGGCATTACATTGAGAGACAAGCCAAATGGTTTCCTGTAAGCCAAGAAACCATTTACAACGCTGGGTGGTAACCATATAACCAAACCATACGTGCTCCCTACGTGTCAACAAGTGGGTTGGTGGAGGGTTAGTGCCCCTCCCCGTAAAAAAAAATAACTCAAAGTCAAATGGCCACCCCTTACGGGATTATGGTGTCTGGCAATAGATAGATAGACTAATGACAAAGTTAGGGAAATAACAGAGGAATTAGTTGGGGAAGAACAGGTAGGTTTTAGGAAGGGAAGAGGTTGTGTAGGTCAAATATTCATTCTTAGGTCTTTAGTGGAAAAGTTTCTGGAGAAGGGAAGGAAGTTATATGCAGCCTTCATGGATTGGAGAAAGCATATGATAGGGTGGATAGACAAGGATTGTGGAAAGTATTAAGAGTATATGAGGTAAATGGGAAGTTGTTGAAGGCTGTGAAGAGTATGTATGAGGGTGCTAAGGCTGCAGTGTGTGTGGACAGTGAACTGAGTGAATTTTTCTATATGAAGGTTGGATTGGAACAGGGATGTGTTATGTCTCTATTATATGGATGGGGTTACAGAAGGTAGGGCACTGGATGTTGGAGCAGCCCTAATGAGAGGGGGCAGTATGTGGAAACTCCAGTACTGTTGTTTGCAGATGATACTGTGTTGTTAAGTGAAGATGAATGGTAACTGCAAGGCTTGGTGAATGAGTTTGGGAAGTGTGTAAGAAAAGGAATCTAAAAGTGAATGTAGGGAAGAGTAGAGTTATGCACTTGGAGAGAAGTGAAGTCAGTGAATGTACAGTGAGGTTGGATGAGGAGGAAATGGAAAATGTGAGTGCTTTTGAGTTCTTGGGTAGTGTGATGAGTAAGGATGGAAGTTTAGAAGGTGAAGTGCTTGAAAGGGTACAACAAAGAAGAAGGGTTGCTGGTTCTTTGAAAGCAGGGATAGGAAGCAGGAAAGTGAACATGGAAGTGAGAAAGTTACTGCATGACAGTATTGTGATACCAGCTTATAATGTATGGAAGTGAAGCTTGGACCTTGTTGGAGGGACACAAGAGTGAGGGCAATGGAAATGAGTTATTTGAGAGGAGCATGTGGAATCACATGGAGAGACAGACTGCCAAATGAGGGAGTGAAGGAGTATTGTGGTGTGGATGTGGATGTGTTAGGAAGCGTTAGGAGAAACGCTTTGAGGTGGTTTGGCCATGTGGAGAGGATGGAAAGTGAGAGACTGACGAGGAGTGTATGTGAGTGAGGTGGAGGGGGGGGGAGGCCAAGAATGAGATGGAGGGATGGAATGGAGAGGTATATGAGGAAAGGGGGTGTGAGCTGGGAGCAGGGCTTGGAGATGGCGAGGGACAGGGCAACATGGAGGCAACTTGTTTGTGGTCACCCCTTATGGGTTTAAGGTGTTTGGCAATAGATAGATTAATACTGTATTCCTTTCATAGTCATCGAGTAATTTTTGCATGAACATCAGAGCCATTCCAGTGTACCAAAAATGGTTACAAACATTATCAAGATGTCCTAGAGGTGGAAAAGATTCTTAACTATGTATTACAATCTGTCAAAAATTCACACTTTGACAGGTCAGCAAGAAGTTAATGCTTTGGTGCGTAAGCTGCGAGCAACATTCCCTCTGCTGATTAAAGACTATAAAGAAGCTGCAAACCTGGCTGCATACCGAAAGAAGAAGCTGGAGCATACAGCAGGCAAGAAGACTATGAAGAAATTTGCTAAGAAAATTATATTACCTGAAGTAATGCTGGAAGAGTAAGCATTATATGTAGTACTATACCATTTTGTAATATGTTTGATTACTGAAAACTTCATCAGTTGTATACAATCACCTGGTTTTAGCCTGAATGAGGTAACTGTTAACAGCAAAATTGTTAGTCAAAATTGTTAGTCAAGATAGTTTCAACACATTGTTTACTAGAATTTCCTTGAAGTAAAGAAAATACAGTAGGTACGTATAGTACGTGAGCTCACATTACACAAATCTCATTGTATGCGATGACCTATTTTTTATCGAATTTTAGTGTACTTTTTAATAGTACACAAATTGAACTCGTAATAGGCAAGACGGCAGCGAAGACTGGCCCAAATCTGGGGCTGAGAACAGGAGGACTGAGAGGAGGAGACCACAGCAGAACAGCCAGCACCACCAGTGATGGAAAGTGGAGACTTGCTGATGATGGAGATCAGCCAGGTACTGTGTGCCCTAGATAAATTCAAGGAAGAATTCAAGGACATCAAACACTGTCAGTTGCGAGTGGAGGAAGTGATGACTTCACTGGACAGAACCTTCCGCTACTGCACAGACAGGCACCACCAGGAGGTTAGCAGAAGGAAGCAAACCCTCATCACCCATTACCTGTGGCCTCAAGAAAGTGAGGAATCACTCCCTTCAACATCAGAAGAGCCGTTTCTTGGGGAGGATCAAGAGGATGATGCAATGTCTGAGGCATCAGAAATAGACTTTGAAGGGTTTAAGAACAAAGTGAGTGCATTAGCTAGTGAAAGTGTCAAAAGTGCTGGTGACGAGAGTGGTGAGGAAGGTGGTGTGGCGGGTGGTGCAGGAGGTACGCGCTAGGTTCCTCACCCTGCCTCGGATCCCCATCTTACGTCCATCAAGCCTGTTGTCCTCTTGGGCTAAGGTGAGCAGCCATATTCTTGTTGGTTTAGTTAAGCCATATCCTTGTTGATTTAGTAAAGCCATAATCTTGTTGGTTTACTTTAGCTTAGGTAGTATGTCTTAGATAGTTTCCCTGTACAGTACAGTACTTAGGTATGAAAGGAGTCTCACAGGGTACCGTTGAAGGGGGATGCCGCCCACATGTAATTTTTCCCATAAGAGTATGCACAGTCACAGTTCATTATACGTTGAACCGGTATACGATAATTCGCTACAACGATAACAAAAAAGTTACACCCCAAATCCGATTTACAATGAATTTCCTGCTATAACAATACGGTACATCCTTCAACTTTGCGAAATTTAACTTTGCGATTCACCAATTTTGCGAGGTAGTTCCAAAAGTCATGTATTTTTTAACATTTATGAACTTTGCGACTGATCACACACTTTGCGAGGTCGAGTGGTGGGAGAGTCGTCTTCTTGCACTACTTTGCCACCCCGAGTAATGACGTCATGGTTCATTGGGCATACTGAGCCTCCTAGTTCAGTGGTCTGCTGCCCCACCACGTTTGTTTGCACCTGTTTCCAACCAAGGTCACTGACCCTCACAATTTCGTGGTGCTCCTCGCAATACCCCAGCAGTCTAACCTTGCACGAATGTTATCATGGCGCCAACGAGTAAGAAGAACAAGAAAATAATTTTGGAGACCAAACCGAAAATGATTGAAAGGAAAAAAGCAGGTGAAGGTAATTCTGCTATTGGTCAGGAGTTTGGTGTTGGTGAATCGACAGTGAGAATGATTTTAAAGAACAGTGAACAAATCAAGCAAGCAGTGAATAACTATGGAGGTGCTCAGTTTGATGGTAGAATGCTGGTGGACACCAAAGAAGTGCTAATAAAAATGGAAAGATATCTTGCTCACTACATTCAAAGAAAGGAAAAGGAAGGGGTTGCATTAGATGGGCACCATGTAAGGGAGCAGGCAAAGATATTCTATCACAAGTGCCTTAAAAAAGCCATTAATCCTCCAACAGAACCTTTCTAGGCATCGAATGGGTGGCTATGCCAGCTTCTCAAAAGGAAGGGGTTTAAACACATCAGGTTCAGTGGCGAGTGAGGCAGTGCTGACTACAAATTGGTCAGCTTCACCCCAAGGTAAGTACTTTTTCCCACTCTTACTCCCGACTCTTCCTCTTAATTTTGCGATGATAAATGAAACAAACATGAACTGATGTACTGTACAGTAATATTAATAAGAAAACATAGGTAAGAAACATAAAAAAAAAAAAAAATCCATTTACACTGATGTGAAGACTGGCGTGGTTTACGGGACTGGTGGCGGGGCGAGGCTTGGCTACTGTGGCCCCGCGGGGCCTACATCATCACTATCACTGTCGGCAGATATTTCCACATCTTGCTGTGTTTTTTCTGCCTCTCTCATGAATCCCTCGAAGTCAGAATCGTCACTGGGGTCATCAGAATGAAAAAGGTTAGGGATGCTAGGATCGCTGGCTGCTTGGGGAGGGGTGACAGGATGGCTGGTCGATGGGGCAGGGTCTCTCGGGGTTCTCTTGAATTTTGTGATTAGAGACTGCTTCCTCTTGTTAACCCCATCTCTGTGGAGGTCAGCATAAAAGCGAAGTGGCCATGAATTAACGATGCATAACCTGGCCAACATTCTCGCCGTCATTGACCAGCTGAAAAAAACCATCGTGAACAACGAATGTGACAATTTAGGGCTCAGCAAGCATGCCACGGTGTTGACAGGGCCCTTCATTTTTATGCTGACCTACACAGAGATGGGGTTGACAAGAGGAAGCAGTCTCTAATCACAAAATTAATGAGAACCCCAAGAGACCCTGCCCCATCGACCAGCTGTCCTGCCACCCCTCCCCAAGCAGCCGGCGATCCTAGCATCCCTAACCTTTTTCATTCTGATGACCCCAGTGACAATTCTGACTTTGAGGGATTCATGAGAGAGGCAGAAAAAACACAGCAAGATGTGGAAATATCTGCCAACAGTGATAGTGATGACTTTGGCCCTGCGGGGCCACAGTAGCCAAGCCTCCCCCCTCCACCAGTCCCGTACACCAAGCCAATCTTCGCATCAGTGTAAATGCATTTTTTTTTTTTTTGTTTCTTACCTATGATGTTTTCTCATTAATATCACTGTTCAGTACATCAGTTTGTGTTTGTTTCATTTATCATCGTAAAATTAAGAGGTAGAGTCGAGAGAAAGAGTGGGAAAAAGTGCTTACCTTGGGGTGATGTCGACCAATTTGCCTTTATTTCATATATTTAATTGTTTGAATTTTGCGAATTTTGATTTTGCGAGGGTTTTTGTCGACCATATTCTCGCAAAATTGGAGGAAGCACTGTATTGGCATTGGAAAGTTTCATAGGAAGCACCAGGCGCACGCAAGACGATCGTCCCTCATCTCAGGCAAGATGACAGCCCCGTCGTAAATAGTTTGGGTTCAGTTGCGCAGTCCCGCCACCCCTTCAAAAGCCCTGTCTTTTCCACTCATTCACATGTGCCCCCCTGCTGTCGTCACCTCTCAGCCAAGCATCATACAACACTATACATCATTTAGAAGCAGACCAACATCACGCAAGTGTGAGTATTGTGTTGTTGCAACGATTTACTGTATGTGAGTAACGCTGCCTGCATTGGTGTGATAGTGTTTGGTGAATTACTGTAACCTCCCTTTTATAATGTACTGTATTTCAAACTCCCGATTTGCGATAAACTTGTTATACGTTATGGTGTGACCTGATGTAACCCCATTGTATAACGAGTTGGTCTATATTCACAGTACGCGAATTCCCACCCATAAACTCGCGTACTGTGCGTACCTACTGTAGCATACCGTATATTTGCTGTGTTTATAATAGTACCAAAGGTTGTTAACAGTTACAGCATTATATGGCTGTTATAGTGATAAGGGTTGCAAATGTTTCTTAATCCATAATTTTGGTTAGTATTCATTTCTACTCTCCTGGAAAAGAGAGATCTCTTCTTGTAAGCCTCATTCTCAGCCTGGTGTCTGTAGCAAGAGCATAGCAACCATATTTCCTGTATGCCTCAGGATTTGACTAAATTGGGGGAACAGTGTGGACCAGAAATCCCCATACTTTCTAGATAACTACCCAAAGAAGTTGACAGAAATCTTGGATCTGGGTACCATGCCTATCCAGATCCTTTAAAACTAGGAATTAAAGATAAAAGATTGTGGACTGGTGTCTGATAGAGTTGAAAGGAATCATATATCAGTAAACAGCATAGCATATATTAGTAAACCCAAGAAAAACTCCAGTTTGGTCAAAATAGCAATAACTTCACTACATTATATTGTTGCACACTGGCCAACTGTGTGGAATTCAGAGCTGCTTTTCTGTTGTTTAAGCACTATCTTGTCTTTTGGAAAGTGCCAGGGTATTGGATAGTCTCCAGGCTGAGCAGTTGAATATCATTTACCAGATAAAAAGACCTGGGATGAGATGAGGTTCTAGAACATGACTTCAGGGATAAGGGACTGAATAGGGAGGGTGTCAGAGACCAAGCAGCATGGAGAGCCGCCATTAGGTGACCGTGGCTAATGCATGCAAGCATGTAAGAGCCTTTATAAACGAAAACAAAACTAGTTTTGGTTGTTGACCCACCAACGATATGGATGTTAGATAAATTAAAGTTGTGAATAAAATGGCTATGGCATTCATAATTGTAATCACTCAGTTATCTGGACGCTCTGTATCAGGTCATGCTCCATATATGGATGTTAGGCCTTGGCTCTGTTAGGTCCGTATCCGGATTTATTTGTCCGTACACCACAGGCACTTTACATATCACACAACATACCCCACTACGTTACAGGGGTTGACGCCAGCAAGGGCATGCGGCCAGAAAACTTTGCCCCCGCTACCTAGTGGCGGACTTTCGGGGGGAGGCTTGACAGGGGTTCCGCCGGCATAGATCACGGGTCCGGGGCGAGATGGGGCTCGAACCTGTGCTAGAGGGTACAGGGCATTGCGGTTCCCAGGCTGCCGCTTCCGCTTAATAGAGAGGGGCCCGAACCTGGGAGTAGCGCCCCAGGAGGCTGCCCTATCAGTGGGTGTATAATGGCGGGGCAGTTGCAGTGCCAAGGCGCGCTTGGAGGGTGTCCCTGCAGGTGTCCTGGCAGGGTGCCCCGAGGCCACTACCACAGCCACTAGTAAGCTGGTGGGCTAGGGGTCCCAGATCCATTGCCTGGACCTAGGACTGTGCAGTGGGCTGGGCCTTTGGAATGTTTACCCCCCTTTATCTTACCGACTATGACAAAGTACAATAACAAGCATCAAAGCAAGCCTGACGACAGCAAATCACCCAGGGGGTTTAGGGTGGGCTCGTGGAATGTGGGAAGTTTGAGGGGAAGAGCGGGGGAAGTTGTTGAGGCATTTAGTAGGAGGTGGGTGGATGTGGCGTGTTTGCAGGAAGTCCGGTACAGGGGTGGATCAGCCAGAAAGATTGCTGGGAAGGATTGCTACTATAAGCTGTTTTGGCAGGGGGAAACTGACGGATATGGGGGTGTGGGTGTGTTGGTTGCGGAGAAATGGGTGGAGTATGTTATGAATGTCATGAGAGTCAGTGATAGGATAATAGTAGTGAAAATTTTGATCGGACGGGTGATTGTTTCAGTTATATCAGCATATGCTCCACAGGTGGGATTGGATGACGCAGAGAAGGATAGATTTTGGGATGATTTAATACGTGTAGTAAGTGGTATGGGTGATGATGAGGTAGTGGTTCTGGGAGGGGATTTAAATGGTCATGTTGGTGAAGCAGCTCAAGGTTATGAAGGAGTCCATGGAGGATGTGCATATGGTGTGAGGAATGTGGAAGGGGAAAGAATACTCGAGTTTGGGGAGGCTATGGACATGATTGTGTGCAACACACATTTTAGAAAAAGAGTGAGTAGATTGATTACGTACGAGTCCGGGGGAAATAGTAGTCAGATAGATTATTTTCTGGTCAGGAGGGTTGATAGGAGATCAGTGAGGGATGTTAAAGTTATAGGAAGCGAGGAGTGTGTGCAGCAGCACAAACTGTTGATTTGTGACATGATGCTTAAGGAATGAGTGATGAGAAGGAGGACATATGTACCTAGGAGGAAAATATGAAAGCTGGGAAACTAATCAGTAAGGGATGCCTTTTATAGTGAGATGAGGAGAGTGGTGGCTGAACAGGAAGCCGTAGATAGAGACGTTAATGAACAGTATAGAGCCCTTAAGAACAACCTCTTGAGAGTTACCGATGCAGTATGCAGTTGGACAAGAGGCCCACCAAGACATAAAGTAACTTGGTGGTGGGATGAGGATGTAGAAGCTGCAGTTAAGGAGAAAAGAAGGCTTTTTCGGGAATGGAAGAATGGTGGTAACAGGGAGGAGTGCTTGGCTGCCACGTGCAGGGCTAGAAGAGAGGTATACAGGGCGAAGTCTGAGTCACAGAGTCTTTTACTTGATAATCTAAATCATGAAGGAAGGAAAAATATGGTTTTTAGAGTGGCAAATCAGGTGAAGAGGGATAATCGGGACATTGTAGGCGAGCAGTGTGTGTGAAGAATGATGGAGGAAGGGTAGTGGTGAACAGTGAGGATATTAAAGATGCATGGAGAGAGCATTATAGCCGGTTGTTGAATGAGGAGTTTGATTAGGATAGGGAAGGTTTGGAGCCAGCTGATCCGGTGTTTGGCCCTTGGCCTTTGATTGACGCTGCTACTGTGAGTGAGGCAATAGGCAGGATGCGGGTGGGGAAGGCGGCAGGTGTGTCTGGGTTGACTGCTGAAATGTTGAAGGCCTCAAGAGATATTGGGGTGAGGTTAGTCACTGACCTGATAAATATGATTATATATGAGTGTGTGGTCCCAGATGATTGGCTGAAGAGTGTAATTGTAAATGTGTACAAAGGGAAGGGTGATGCCCTGGAAAGGGGAAATTACAGAGGTATAAAGCTCTTAGATCAGATAATGAAAGTAATGGAGAGAGTTCTAGAAGGTATGATTAGAGAAAGAGTGAATATCAATGAGATGCAGTTTGGGTTTATGCCTGGCAGGGGGACCACTGATGCCATATTCATTGTTCGACAGCTTCAGGAAAAATATATTGGGAAGAAAAGGGAATTCTATTTTGTTTTTGTTGATTTGGAAAAGGCCTTTGACAGAGTCCCTAGAGAGGTGGTGAAGTGGGCAATGAGAATGCTGGGGTTGGAAGAGTGGCTGGTTAGAGTGGTTATGGCCATGTACGTGGGTGCTCGCACCCAGGTAAGAGTTAATGGAGTTTTGAGTGATGAGTTTCCCGTGAATGTTGGTGTGCATCAGGGGTCAGTTTTGAGTCCCTTGTTGTTTATCATGGTGCTCGAAGCCCTCTCACGTGAGTTCAGAGATGGACTCCCATGGGAGATGTTGTTTGCTGATGATTTGGTGTTGATTGCTGAGAATGAAGGGGAGGCTGAGGAAAGATTTAAGAAGTGGAGAGATGGTATGGGGTACAAGGGCTTAAGGGTAAATGCAGATAAAACAAAAGTGATGATATCTAGGGTTGGTGACGGTACAATCAGAGGAGAGGGAGAGTGGCCATGTGCAGTTTGCCACATGGGTGTGGGAAGTAATTCCATCTTGTGCTGTGTTTGTGATAGATGGGTGCACAAGAGATGTAGTGGTATTAGAGGTAGACTGCGAGATAATGCTGATTTCATGTGTGCGGTGTGTCAGGGAGAGCAGGTGGAGATTGTTAGGCGTGAGAGGGTTGAATTTGCAGGTGAGTCTCTTGAGTGTGTGAAGGAGTTTTGTTATCTGGGAGACATGTTATGTGCCGGAGGTGGGGCTGGAGTTAGCTCGGTTGCTAGAGTGAGAAGTGGTTGGAAGAAGTTCAGGGAGCTGTTGCCTCTCCTGACACTGAGAGGACTCTCCTTACTTGCTAAAGGGTCTTTGTATGCAGCATGTGTTAGGAGTGTGATGCTGTATGGTAGTGAGACCTGGGCAGTAAAGGAAGAGGATATTCGCAGGTTTAAACATACAGAAATGACAGTGATTAGGTGGATGTGCAGTGCGTCCCTGCGTGCAAGGCCTGGGGGGGCTGGGTTTACGATAGAAGAGTTGAGATGTAGGATGGGACTGGAGTGTATTGGTGTTGTGATGAGGAGAGGTAGGCTGAGGTGGTTTGGACATGTGGAGAGGATGGGGGATGATAATTGGGTGCAGAGGGTGAGAAGTGTTAATATTGGGGGAGGGGTTGGGAGGGGTAGACCGAGAAAGACATGGGACGAGGTCATTAAATGTGACTTAAGGGTTAAGGGACTGAATAGGGAGGCTGCCAGAGATCGAGCAGCGTGGAGAGCCGCCATTAGGTGACCAAGGCCGACACATGCAAGCATGTTGGAGCCTTCAAAAACAAAAACATACCCGAACATAAAATTTCCGGGATTGGTGGCCGGCCAACCCACAAAGTCAAAAAAGTCTGTTGGGTGGCTCACCAGCCTCTCTGTCCATGTGCTGGTAGTAGACTATAACCCACAAGCAGAGTAAACAAGGCTGTCCGGCTCCCTGCCGAATAGTCAAAGTTCCCCAGCCCCGCTGATCACTGGTTACATGCTGGCAGTGTGCAAGTATTACAGACCGCAACCTGCTAGCTGAGTGCGAATGCCCATCTAGCTCCCAGGCAAGTGGTAAAAGTCCCCCAGGTGCCCGATGAATTTGGAAACTGCCATCAGCATGCGAGTAATACAGACCATGACTCACAAGCCTTTTTTTTTTTTTTTTTTTTTTCCAAGGAAGAAGGACCAAAGGCCAGGAGCCCCTAAACCATTCCTTCTGAAAAAAAAACTAAAACAGTACAAAAGAGAGCCAAATTCGAGATCCATTCATTTCGAGATGCCTGGACACAGTGTGTTTGAAAGACTGGAGATCATAGGAGGTAGGAAATACAGATAGAGGGAGACAGTTCCGGAGTTGACCTGTTGCATAAATGAAGGACTGAAAGTAACGGTTAACTCTTGCACTTGAGAGTTGGACAGGAAAGGGATGAGAGTTTGTTGCTGGATGTGTGCTATGCGTCCGTTGTAGAGATGGAGGGATGCAAGCAGATAGTTCAGAGAAGTAGTAACCATTGAAGTAGCAATAGAAAAGAGATGAAGATGCAACATTGCAGTGACAAGACAGAGGTTGAAGGGAACCAGTAAGAGAAGGAGAGTTAATGAGATGAAAAGCCTTTGACTCCACCCTGTTGAGAAGAGCTGTATGTGGGGAGCCTCCCAACACATGAGGTTGTACACTACACAGGGGTGAATAACACTCATGTATAAAATCAACAACTGTGCAGGGGTAAAGAAGGTTTGGAGTCAGCTTAGCACACATAATCTCTTGGAAGCAGATTTTACAAGGGACTGAACAGGGAGGCTGCCAGGGATCGAGCAGCGTGGAGAGCCGCCATTAGGTGACCAAGGCCGACGCATGCAAGCATGTTGGAGCCTTCAAAAACGAAACGAAACGAATGTAATATGATCTTTCCAAGATAAATCCCGCATGAATGAAGCCCCCTTACGTTTAAGAATGATGCAGGATTTAGCTGGATATTAAACATTATTGGATATTGGATACCCAGAAAATGTTCTGGAAGGAGGTAAAGAGAGTTAGACAGGGTGCCAACTAAGTCAGTGGGGGTGTGAAAGATAAAAATGGTAGATTACTAGTGGAGAAGGGAGAAAAAGTAAACAGATGGAGAGAACACTTTAATGAACTATTGAACATAGAGAATGAAAGTAATGCAAGTATAAGTGGCTGGGGAATGGCAGGGAGAAGGAGCGTTGAGAGAAGAAAGGAAGAAATCACCAGGATGGAAGTTGTGGAAGCAATGAAGAAAGTTAAAATGGGGAAAGCCCCAGGAATTGATGGAGTGTGTGGTGAAATGCTGAAGCATGGGGGAGAGATAGTAATCGAATGGATGTGGAAGGTGTGCAGATTGGCTTGGGAGGAGGGTAGAGTCCCGGAGGATTGGAAGTCAGGTATAATTATTCCTCTGTACAAAGGAAAAGGGGAAAAAGCAGTGTGTGGTAATCATAGGGGCATTTGCCTTCTCAGTGTAATAGGAAAAGTATATGGTAGGATACTTATTGACAGAGTTAGGGAAATTACTGAGGAATTAGTTGGAGAAGAACAAGGAGGTTTTAGGAAGGGAAGAGGCTGTGTAGACCAGATATTCATTCTTAGATCCTTAGTGGAAAAGTTTCT
>JAGKTI010004304.1:0-12061 GCA_018397915.1 Birgus latro
CCCCCCCCCCCGCAGTGAATGAAACACCACAGTGACTAACAGAACAACTACATTGTATCAATCGTGCCATCCCCTTGTTTATTAAAACTTCTCCCTCCCTGGTGTACAGGTAGTACGCGAGTGAAACACCACAGTGACCAACAGAAGAAATTATACCAATCGTGCCACCCCCTGTTTATTAAAGACTTTCCCTCCCCAGTGTACAGGCACGTTATTGTGATATGTCTAGCCACCTCCAAGTGTCTCACTAGAATACCGCAGTCCCCCCTCACAGTGTATCGTAGTGCGGCAGACTCCATTCGAGATAGACTTCCGGTCAGGTGAGTGTCTATCAACACCAGGTGTTAACGTAATTGTATCTGCATCGGTGCCGTCCAGTGCTATACGAGTTTGGGAAATTATAGTGAGCGTATTCCTGTGTCCAGAATTGTAAGTGTAATCTAAGTGCCATAAGTGCTGGGTAAATATTACCATACTTTCCCTAAGCCGGTACAGAAACAGATTTCCAGTCAAGTAAAACCTTGTGTTAATCCACCTCTGGCACACACACCACAAAGCCAGCCAGAAGATAGGGTGTGTGTGCTGGGCAGTCCCCAGGCCCTGTCTCCTCCACTTACTATTAATCAGCCAACACACCACTGACCGGGCTAATGTATGGTCCGGTTCCCTCTATAGGAGGGATGAATCTATTAACTAACTAACTAACCACTTCCGGCCAGCCCAGCATCTAATGTATTTATTGATGTATTATTGTTTCTGGGAAGATATTTGTAATACATGTGTGTAACAATCACTGCTGCCTTGTTTTTGTGTCCAATCCTTTCCTTAGAATTGCCGACCCAGTCTAGAATAGGAACCCGCCGTAGCCTGCGTATTTGAGGGACGAGAAACTGACTCACAAATACATAGCATAACACTTCCCATACTTTGGTTTGTCTGTGGCACGGTTTCTGCTAGGACTGTGCGCAAACTTTTGGGACTGCCCATAGCCTGGGGCCTGTGAGCGATGCCTCACGGTTTGTGGGGGTGGTTTTTGTTTGTTTTTGGGTCGCAACCGATTATGGTCTTTATTTGGTGTAGTCGTTTTCATTGCTGACACTGTGTCTGTAATTCTCATTCTGTTTATGCCTGACTGTGCTTCAGTCACCCACACCTTGGTACAAATCATCTCTACCTCGTTCACGAAATCTAGCAAGCACATTCCTGGGGTGTACGTGATCGTCTTCGCTACTTTAACCCACCCAGTCCCGACTGGTTTTTTACCCAGCCCACCCCCAGATCCTGACCGATTTTTGACTTTTTGTTTTTTTGCCTGAAACCTTCGCTTTTGGTGAGAAACATTGAAAATTCATTGAGAAATCGCGATCCTGAGGTAAAAAAAATGTTGATACAGGTGTCACTCAACCTTACGTTTTCCTTCTTTTTCAGGGTACCTGGCTAAAGAAAACGAACGATGGAAGGGTTAACTAATTCAAGCCACTTTAAATTACGTATTTATTTCATTTATTTGGTACGAATTTATGTGTAGTACAAGTCTATATTGGTTTTCACACAATAATATAGGCGTTTATAAGCAATGTTCACTCACCCAAAACCCCAGTATATGGCACCTTCCTTTACGACATTACCACCTCATCACTTCTGTTTGTTTCTACCTCTAGCTTCTTTGTTTCTTTGTCCTCCACCTCAGGAATAGCTTTCACCGTAAATTTCGTCATTGGAGAGACATACCTTTATTGGCTAGGTTACTGCTAACAGGTGAATTGCCCAGTGTGGGGGGGAAGGGGGGTTAGGTGGGTCCGGGCAGTATCCCCGCTTGACAGCAGGTAGAAGAAGGTCTCCCACATATACCTACCAAATGTCACCCGCGAATGTTTAAAAATGTGCACACAATGGGCCTTGCAACTGCATGACATATGATGCACATCGTTGGGTCTGTCCACTGAAAAAAGTAGCGACGTGCATCGTACGTCGATGGGACTCGGCGGGTTAAGTGTTCTATTTGGTAATTTACACAGTGCAGCTACATTGCCAAGGATGTCTATGACATGCAATGGCGTCATTTTGCCATCTTGTGTTACCCAATTGGATTTCTCAGTGGTGGCTAACAATGTTCTTTTAATTGTAGAAACATCTGCTGTTATTTCACCTAGCAGAATTAGTTGTATGTTCTCTCATAGGATCAACAATCTTATGTGATTCTGGAAGTATACCTGGCAAAAATTTATACCCCCAGAGAAATTCTTCAGAAATTCTGTCTTGTACTCTTCATATGTGTTAGCTCTTAGAAGCTTATCCGACCTGAGTAAGGCGGATACTGGACACCTGTCATGGTTAATCCTAGATGAAAGTATGGCGATTTTCTCACTCTCGTCTGTTATATGTCTCTTAACAAAGATTTTTTCACACTCGTTTAAAAGAGACATTATGTCAATGCGATCTTTCTCTGTGCCTGAAAATTTTGGGTTGGTTGTGTCTTCATGGTAAACGTATACATGCGGGGTGGATGATGGATGTGTCCTCACGGCGTTGTCTGCCCTGTTGGCTGGTTGTTTGGTTAAGTCCTCCTGTGATCCCTTATCGTTATGTGAAGAAACAGTTGAATAAGTCTTACCTGATCTGTGAACTATTCTTATTAGGTTTTCGTACGTATGGAGGAAAGCTCTATAGTCGTCATTGTTCACATTAGAAGGAAGTTTCCATTCCTGTTCACCATGATTATCATCATCAAATTCACTATCATTATCATCATCTATTTCATCATCCCTACCTTGTGCGGAATTGGGTGAGAGTCTTTTGTATACTTGATGCTCTCCTGCTTGTTCTTCTACCAGTGCATCGGTATTCGCAGCTGGCTGTGAATTGGCATTAGTGATTGATTGTTCATTGGTATTTTTTGATATTTGTGTTTCGTCTGGCACTAAATTTGGTGGGGATGAGAATATGCCTGTCATATCAGTCAGCTAAAAGAAACTTATTTTCGTAAGGAATGGTGTTATGAAATAAATGATTTATGTATGCTATGTGCTAACTATATAGGTGAAGAAATGAATATTAATAAAGAAGTGATGGTAATACTGAATATGTGTATATCTAAATAAATGACAAGGTTTTGTACCTAACCCTAAGTTCTGGGATGAAATGAGTAAACGTATGATCACCCACTTGAAAAACAGATGATGCTACTCGGTGCCCAGGTCTGGGTTGACGGAAGAAGTCACTCAGCTTGTCCGATCGATCAGGGTTGATTGAAGCAACTCAAGTTAGGGATGATTGAAGGAACTCTCAAGTTTGGGTTGATTAAAGGGCTGATCAACCTCCCCTTTTTCGACCAAACAACGTCGATTTATCCCCTCATTCACGAGGGGAGGTAAATGAATATTAGTACTAGTAAATACCAGTGGTGAGGAACAGCGGTGAGTGAGGGGCTGAGGTGTGCAGTGCGTGTGGTTTTTGCTGTCTCGTCTTGACCTCGTCACCTCTACATCAGTGAGATGGAGGGTGGCTGGAGAAAGAGGGGTTGTGAGGCGGTGATAGTTATGAGTTATGAGTCGTCTTGTTATCTCGTTTGTTGTATAATCGTTTGTATTTAGTACATTTTATTGTAGACTTGTCGGCTGGTAGGCGTTGGTTCATACGTTCACAGCCACTAAATGTTGTGACGTAGTTTAACGTTGTCGTAGTTTACCGTTGTTCATCGCTGCTGCCAGTGTAACTGATGTAGTGGGTTCATAGTTACTGCCAGCAACCAAATGTTGTAGCCGTTGCTGAAGGGTATATTTCTATAGAAATAGTAAGATGAGCTCCATTCATTTATTGTCAGTGAAGGGAAGAATTAAAGTTGAGTCTGTGGTTGATGGTAGTTGAAATACAGGAGTTAAGGGTAAGGGCTGCACACCAACTGGACTCCGGTGCAGACGACATCAGCACCCCCAGCCCTCCAAGGACCACCGGGGGTCCGCCGCTGACTCTGAGCTGCCCGAGACAGGAACAGCACATCTGTATCCCTCCCTGACGCCCTTCTTACTCCCAACTGACGTTCCGGGAAGGTAGCACTCACCAGCGCCTAGTCTCCAGCCGGAAATCTACTCGCCAGGTAAGGGGTGGAGTTGTTTCTACAACTCCACGCAACGCCGCGGTACCGGCCATAGTCCATACCGGGAATGGGGCAGAACCAGCCACAGTCCATTCCCCAGTTGCATCCCCACTGCAGGGCCCCGGCACGGGCCACAAGCCGTGTCGGTCGGGCAGGACAGCCCACCAGTCATCCACTACTTGTAGTTGTTCCCCCAAAAGTAGTGCCACAGCACTGGCCACAAGCCATGCTGGGTACGAGGCAGGACAGGCCATCATCCGTCCCTCTGCTACTAGTGCTCCCTGCTCTATGGTACAGGGCACTAGCTGTACCAGAGTTATAGTCCCCTGTAGGACCACGATGTTGGCCACTAGCCACATTGAGCCAGAGGCAGAGCAGGCCATAGTCCGCTCTTCTCCCACAGGAGATTCTCACTTCCCTTACGGAGACAGGATAGAGCAAGCTGTGTCTAGCGCTAGCCCCGAGTTCCAATGGGGCAAAGAAACCGCCGTGCCGGCCACTAGCCATACGGGGGAGGCAGAGTTGGCCAGTCTTCTCCTCACCCTCTGTTCCCAGGATATCTCCCAACAGGGAAGTCCCTTGCCTGGCCCACCTGGTTTCCTGTGGCCAGGCGGGATGCACCCCCTCCCCTGCAGAGGCAGCAACTGGGGAGGACCCTTTCCCGGAACCTTGGCGAGGCCTTACCCGAGGTCTTAGTTCCCTTCAGTTCCGCCAGTGTGAGCAGCAGCCAAGGTGGATCTCTAGCGGACGTAGCAGCCGGCGTTGGGCCCTGTTAACCACTCCCCCAGCCCGAGGTTCCCATGAGGCGGCCCTGACGGCGACACCGCCCTCCAGCCGTTGCTGCAGTCCAGCCACCCCGGTTTCCAGTACCCTGGGTCCTCAGACACCCTGGAAGCTGCCCCGAACACCAGGGCACGACCTACCTGCTGGTGGGACCTCTCTGGCCCCGTCCCCGACCCGGCATCAGACCCGCCTCCAGGCTTTCTTCGGACCAAGCCCCTAGTCCCTCACCTACGTGTGGGGCCCTGTGAAGGCGTGTCTCTCTGTCCACCCTCCTGATGGAGGGATCAACCTTCGGTCCACCAGTGATAGTGAAGAAGAGGGACTTTACCAGTGTGCACCTCTTAGACCCAGATATATGTATACGGTCGTTTGTGTAACGCGAGTGATTCCTTACAGTGTGTTCTCGTGATTAAGTGACCAGAAAAGCCCAGAGTATAAGATTGGACGAGCCCACTAGTGATCTTGGTGACTCTATGGTATATCACGAACGGAGTCCCGTGCACCCCCGCTTGTATAATGTCTCTCACCCCCTCCCAGTGAATGAAACACCACAGTGACCAAACAGGAAAACTTTATTATATCGATCATGCCATCCCCTTGATTATTAATTCTCTCCCTCCCCAGTGTAAAGGCACGCCAGTGTTCATAAAGCTACCCGCATCGTGTCCTTTGGAAACGACACCCACAAAGTGATCGTGCCACCCCTTGTTTATTAATCCTCCCCCTCCCCAGTGTACAGCCACGTTAGTCACCATGTGTCTAACCATCTCCGAGTGTTTCTCTAAAATACCGCAGTCCCCCCTCTCAGTGTGCTACAGCGCGGCCGGCTCCTTCTGTGTTAGACCGCCAATCAGATTTGTATCTATCGACATAGTGCTATACTATATTGGGAAATTATAACAAGTGTATTTTTGTGTCCAAAGTATAAGTGTAATAGAAGTACCGTAAATACTGGGTGTATTCTACCATACTTTCCCTAAGCCAGTATAGAGACAGATTGTAATTCAGTAAAACCTTGTACTAACCAATATTTGTCTCTGGGAAGATATTTGTAATACATGTGTGTGTAACAGTTCACTGCCTTGTTTTTGTGCCTAGTCCTTTCCTTAGAAATGCTGATCCAGTCTTGAATAAGAAGCCGCTGTGAGTCTGCGTATTTGACGGGACGAGAAGTCGCGACAGGTAATAAGTTCAACTCTCGCCTACGTGTACAAAGGACGAGTAGTCGGCCCTCAAATACGTGGCATAACAGTAGTTTTATTCTCAAGATTAACTCTGAGTCTATCATACACGAGTGTAATATGTAAGAGTGTCTAATGCTAGCTAACTTTCGTGAACCTGCCCCTTTTTCTCCCACCATGCTCCTCACTCTCCTTCTTCCTCTCTCCCTGCTCTCTCTCTTAATTCTGAATCTGATCACGTCTTTTCTGGTGTAAGGAAAAGCCTTGTCACGTGGACTATACATGCCCTAGATCATTCTAGAACCCTGTATGTGTGTGTGTATGTATGTATGTTTTCTCATTTGCCAGCTTCCCACGGTACAAAAGTGTGAGCTATGTTACTTCCTACTGCGAGCTGGTCAGGTGACACCTTGCAATCTTTCCACTTCCTTGTCTCACTCACTCTCTAGCCTCCTATGCTACTTATGCTATTTATGTATTATGAACGAATAGAAGCCTTCCAAACCCTCAAGAACAAACTTGTCACAGCCCCAGTCGTTGCATTCCCCAACTACTCCTTGCCTTTCCGTCTCTACACAGACGTCTCTCTCGTGGCAATCGGGGCCATCCTTGCCCATATACAAGATGGACGGGAATATATCATTGCCTGCGCCAGCCGCACCCTCAGCCAGGCTGAAAGGAATTATGCAGCCACGAAAAGAGATTTCCTGGGGATCATCTGGGTGCTGGATAATTTCCAAGCCTACCTGTCCAGAACCACATCACCATTATCACAGATCATCAATTGCTCCAATGGCTATGTCAGTCAGAAACAAACAACGCCCAGGTCATTAGATGGAGAAAGACCCTACAAAAATTCAATTTCGACATAGCCTACCGGCCAGGCAAGCTCCACACCAATGCCAACGCACTGTCCGGACTGCCCATCATGCCATCAACAGCTCCCCGAGCCTCTTGCAACAATGGCAAGACAAAAACAGACCAAACTGGACTCCTCATCACATATTCTTCAAACTTCAGTGGCAAGGAGACCACCTTTGCATACTGTCAGGACACATAGCCCTTGACCCACACACAGCCTGGGATGCCTTTACGCACTTACACGTCGACAACGGGATTCACCTAAGAAAAAAAAACTCACGTAAGTTTTTAATGACATCTACTGGACACCAAATCCCTCCCAACTTGCCAAACAAGTTGTGCAAGCCTGCCGTGCATGCGCCCTGGAGAAAGATACCACCAGAATAGCAGGCCCGTCCAGACACATTCAAGCCAATAAGCCTTGGCAGCTCCTCTCCATTAACGTAATCGGACCACTCCCACCTAAATCGGGCTACAGGCACATCATCACCTTCGTCGACATCTACTCCAAACTCCTCATAGCCCTCCCCGCCAAACGACACCATGCGGTCACAGTGGCAGACGCCCTCTTGCACCATGGCTTCCCATATTTCGGCATTCCCCAGGCCCTTCATTCCAACAATGCTCCTGAGTTCACTGGCAAGATATGGGCACAACTCGCCGAATGTTGAAACATTTGGGTACACCATTTCCCATTCATCCCCCTACTGGCCCCAAGGGAACAGCATTTGTGAAAGAAGCCACCATACCCTTCTCAACCAAGTACGCACACGGATGCAACAAACACAAAACGAAGACTGGGCGGCCCACGTGAAAATCATACAGAGGGGAATGAACTCCTGCCCCTGCGAGGACGGTATCTCCCCCCACGAAAGAGTATCAGCGAAACACACCTCCTCTTGCCGCACTGCAACCACCTACAACCTCCATCCACCCCCCCCCCACCACCGACCCCCTACATCACCTTAAGTGCAAATTACACCACCTGCAAAATGCGCAAGATCTTAAACCAGACCTGACGCCCACCAACCCCTACAAACCTGGCGATGTCATCACGGTTGCGAAACTCCCAACCACGCACAAATTATCATCACAATACGAAGGACCCTTCCCAATCATTAAGGTCCCAAACCCCTACCAAGTGACAATACAACATCACAACAGCACCCGCACCTATCAAAACTGACATGTGCGGTACTTCCGACCCCTTCCCACCTCCTTTCAGGCTCTCACCCACCCCCTACCTCTCCTACCCCGTGTGTCACCTCACCACCTACCCACGTTGACGACAATGACTCACACTTTCGACCTCCTCCCCCTCACCTAGCCCCCCCTCCTCAACCTCTCCCCTCCACACATCCCCCTCCGACTCTCCACCCACATCTAACACCCCCTCCACGGCTCCGACGACCTCATCTCACCTCCCATCCCCCGACACCACACCACCACCGCAAAAGCAGACCCCATGTGGCCCGCCCGCCATGAGGTCACCAACCAACCCACCATCACGCCCACAATTTCCAACACTGACCACCCCGCCACCAGTCCAGCACACCACCACTTCTCCGTCATCCAGGACTCCAACCCCCCACCACCAAACCGCCCCCACCACCATTGACTCAACGTGGGCCGCCCACCACGCTGCCCATTACCGCCATCCCAACACACCCATGCCCCTCACCACCAGCCACTCCGACGCCACCTGCACACACCACACCGCCCTCAAACATCCACCGCTCTCTCGCCCACACACACCCACACCCCACCACCATGAACCACCCATGCCCACGACTCCCCACTCACCTCTTCACCACCCACACTTGTCCTAACCACTACCAGAACTTGATCAGGCAGCCTATCGCGCCCACTCGCCAGATACGCCCCCGTCCATCACTACCAAGCACATCACCCACCCACACCCACCACAAACCACCCACACTGAACACCAAACCCCTCACCGTGCACCATGTGGATTGGAATATTCCACTGGCCAGGCCCACTAATCAGATTAAGACAATTCCCCCTCATAAAAGCAGGACAGCCACCTGCATCTCCAGTCTCCAGCCATCAGCCAAGGGACACGCATCTCACTCCCCACCACCCGAGGTGAAGATCCGACATATACTGTGGACTCCTGCCGGAGGACGAAACACTGACTGAGGGGGACCTCCTAGCTACTCAACCTCCTCCGAACAACAGACCAACCCTCGACCTTGGAAGTTGTATTCAACCACCACCAGGAGCCCCACCTGCCCATGCTACACTGGAACAAACTCCTCCACCACCTCACCCCCACCCGACAGACAGCCAAGTCCGATACCTACCACCTCCAGCCACAGGGACGTGACTTCGACCCCCGTGAAGGTGGTAAAATGCACCCAGATGACAACACCTCCACCCAACAAGGAGATGACAGGGAGGTGACCACCGCCCTACAAGGGGACACCAGACAGGTGACCTTACCTTCCGGGCCACACCGGCCCATGTCACCTTCTTCCATACGCCCCTTCTCCCTGCAACTGGACCAACAGCAAGGTAGCAGTCTGGGGAAACTACTCTCTGGCTGCAGCAGCCATTGCCAGACTCAGGGTGGGATTTGCTTAACAGCAGTCCCACGTAGGTCCTCGGCAGATCCTGCTGGACCTGTGAAAAGAGAGGGAATGACCGTCGGTCTTCCCAGCCCTACGGTACCATAGGGGAGGGAGCAAGTGGTGCAGCAACAGCCACTGGATTTGCTGCAGAGGAAGCGACTGCCGGTTCTCCCTCCTCTGCCACCCACCTTTGGGAGCGGGAGCACAGTTACGTCCACCAGACTAGCTGCTGTGAGAGCATCCGCCGGATCTCTCCTGTTCTTCCCAGGGAAGGGAGCAGAGCCTTCGTAGCATCTGCCAGACCTGCCATGGTGGAGACACCTGCTGAGTATTCCGCGGCTGCAACTCTCCCCAGGCAGCAGGAGCGTGGTAGCATCCGTTGGACCTGCCCAGGTAAGAGCGTCCGCCAGACCTCTCCCTCCTGCTGCTCCCGGAAAGAGTGGTGTCCCGGTAACATCAGCCTGACTTACTGGGCGGGAGTAGAGTCTGCCAGATCTCCTGCCCCCACTCCCCAGCCCAGGAGCCTGGGCAATGTCCGCCGGACTTGCCAGGCTGGAGCAGCTTCCTCGGAATCTCCTCCTTCGACCCCGGCATGGAGTTCCGGCAGCATCCGTCGTACCTGCCACATGGAGGAAGCAAACACCAGTTCTCCCTCCTCCACCAGTCCGGAGGCTCCCACAGAGGAGCAGGTCTCTGGCTCAGCCCACCCCTCCTGTGGCCGAGTGAGACGCTCCTCCTCCTTCCCCCATACCACTTGGGGCAGAGACTGCTTCCCCACAGGTACGTCGTGGCAGGACGTTTGGAGCGGACAAGTCGTTGGTGTCTTGGTGATCCAGCCATCCCCTCAACACTCCTGGATGCTGACAGACTCCCAGGGACACCGCGGCCACAGACAACCCCTGACGGCCTCCCCTCCCTGGCGAGACCGCAGCCCCCGGCCACTGAGGGGCATGCCACCAACCCCAGGCTCCACCCAGCCCGAGGCCGTCCACTGTACACCTACCACATCCAGAGCCGGCGTAGGGCTGCCCGCCTCCTGGCTCTGTTCGGCCTCAGCTCCGAGGGCCCAACTACTCCCAAGGCCGCCTCCCGGAGGAATCGGAGCAGACCTCTCTCCACACCACTACGCCGCCCACATCGCAAGGCACCCACACACCACCTAGACGGCCTCCCTCCTGCACCGGGCTGCAACCTGAACAGTGAGTGTTCCCTTCCCTTAGTATAAATCCCCAGCAGTGAGACATCCCCTGTGTAACTTCCCATTTCCTGTATAAGACCATGCCGTGGGCCTCGAGTTAAGACATGCCCTGGACATCCCCCCTTCTGTGACAATTTCCCCAGTGACCATGTACCTCCGCTGGTGAACCTAATGACTCATGTGACTTACCTTGTGACCCTTCGTGTGCCCCCCATAAGTGTGAAGGTTCAGTGTTCCCCCAGTGTCATAAGTAAATTAATCACGAGGCTCTGTGATACCGGACTATTATTGAATGGTGTATGTTGCCCCAGTCGGGACTTACGGACTTATAGTTCCTAAGGTGTCACTCTGCTGTGTTTGTGTGTTGCCCTAAATCGTACCATAAGGGAATCTGTAAGTGCCACATGTAATATTCTATATTGTATTGTGTCTGTCAGAGTATGTTAATATACGTGTAATACTGATTAGCCTGTGTTTTTGCCCTGTTCCTTTCGTACATGTTCTGGCCCGGTCTTGAAATAAAGAACCCAAGGCTTGTGCCTGTGTCTTAGGGAGCGAGAAGTTGCTCCTTAAAACACAGAGTATAACAGTCCTGAATGGAGATATTGAAAGATGAGTGCACATTTGTGTAAATATGACTAGATCAAGCTAAAGTTTTTGTGGGTGTTGGTTAGGAATCTTCCCCCCCCACCCTTCCGAGACTTCCACCTCCAAAGTTAGGGTGTGTCTTACACGGTGCAGCTTCTTATATTCCCCCTAAATATGGTAGTAATATGGAAGTCATTGACATGGAAAACCATGTAATGTTGGCATTTAGATCAAGATGCTATAGTTGGAAATTACAGTTACGGCAGCGCCCGTTGGGCCTGCCAGGCTGAGGGCGTGAGCTCTGGCTCCCCCTCCTCCACGAAGCTGGAGACTCGCGAGGGGGAGCAAGTCTCTGGCTCGGCCCAACACTCCTGTGGCCGAGCGAGACGTCCTTCTCTCTCCCCTACAGGTCCAGTGTGTGGTGGACTTTCCATGGGGATCCAGTCTGCCCAGTCGCCCTCCTCCTGACGGTTGATGCGGACAGACTCACATGGGCACCCAGGCCGCACACGACTCCTGACGGCCTCCTCCCCCCGAGGCCGCAGCCCCCGACCCACGAAGGGCGCGTCCTCCTACCCAGGCTCCCCTGAGGCACCTGGTGTTCTCCACACCCTGACCACAGCTCGGTCCCTACTCCGGGCCACTCGCCTCCTGGCCCTCTTCGGCCCTAAGTACTCCCAAGGCTGTCTCCTGACGCGAGGCGTAGGCCTCCCTCCTACAACAGGCCGAAACCTGAACCTCCAGAGTGCGTGAGTGCTCTCTC